>VHZZ01008826.1:40045-62481 GCA_009801015.1 Silene noctiflora
AACAAATGCAAAATCCCGAAACAACTAAAAGCAATATGGTTAAAAACCTGAAACAACATGGGCAAGGGATAAAGCATTAACATAGTTGAGTTTTATATGACGGCGTAAAGTAAATGATTTCAAATAACCTTTTAAGCTCTTGCATGATCTTTTGATTTTCGGACTCTCACGGTACACTCATGCTCAAATGTATATGTAAAAGGATATTATGTGAATGACACTCACCTATCCTCGACTCATGAGAGTGTGCCCGCAATCTAATATGGTAGTTATTTCAAATACAAGTCATAACAATAAAAAATGTAAGTATGAAAAAGAAGCCAAAGGGTAAGAAGAACGCATTTTGTGATGGGTAAAAAGGGGAACATATGAATTATGGATTGTGGTGCTAAGGTCAAGCTAGAAACAATCAAATGCAAGGATGCTCAATCCCAATTAAAACCCAACATTTAGAGGCTAAAACAATGTTATAAAACCTCTTCTATGACAAAACTAAAGAACATTCTCCAAATATTTTTGATTAAGAACATTAGAATTTCTAATTTCCAACTTCGTTTTTTTTTTCCTTTTCTTTTCTTGCTTCTTTTTTATTTTCATCTTTTTTCATTTCATCTTTCTCATTTCATTTTTTTACTTTTTCTTTCATAATAGCCCGGGAAATAGCAAACCCGACATACCAAGCTCACAATGATATTAAAAAAATGATAATCATCCCAATTGAGCACCCTAACACTAATGACAAAGCTATTAGCTTGACAAGGTACTCAAGTTTATAATGTAGCTAGGCAAAATATGTGAAAAGAGGTTAGGAAAGACAATATGATCAATATAAATGGCTTCAAATGCATAGAAAATTATGAAAGCAATGCTTAAAAGATGAAACAAAGACCATATTTATGCATAATTGATATGACACAAACCATAAGGAGACCTACACTCACCTAAGTGAGACCAAATATGAATGAATTGGTCTAAAGAAGGCTCTACCTTACCATATTGTTGTTTAAAAAAATTAATTTACTTACTTTGTCAAGACATCCTCATGTAAGCATATATCCCACAAAAATAAACAAACCATAAGCTAATAGTAAATTAGGGGACATGCAAATGGGAAGAGTCAAGAAAATGGCAAAAAGAGTAGCAAAATGAAACAATTTCTCAAAAATTTTTAGAAATTTATTGAAATGAAATAACAATGCAAGACTACAACTATAATGTAAATTCACTGCATTCCCTCCCCTAAGCTAGAACAACACATTGTCCTCAATGTGTAAAACGAGATTAACCGCGAAAAATCACAAAGAAGAACAAGAAAAACCAACAAAGGGAGATGGGGATGCAAAACTAAACTACCATGCGGGATAAATAAACTAAAATGCAAAATAAAAACAACTTACTAGATTAGCTATAAGGGATTTTTATCGCGATTTTAAGTGAAGAAAAGGAAGAAAATGGAGAAGAGGGAGTCGAAAACTTACTTGACAGTGTATGAAGAATTTTGGCTAAGTGTCGAAGTAGAACAAAAGCCAACAATTTAAAACACCACGACCCCGATCGGGGAGGCCCCACCCCGATCGGGGTTGACTGCATCTTCGGGTTTTGACTTCCTCATATCACCCTTTGTATTTCCGTTGTGGAAATTGAAACTCACGTCCCCGGACGGGATTGCAGCATGGTGTTGCGTGCAATTCCGATCAATACTCCATTTACATTTTAATTCCTCAAATTAACAATTAAAAATAACTAGCTAGGTAAAATGTAAATTAATCGATTGTCCATATGCAAAGAAAAACAATAAAAACAAATAAAATGAAAACAAAAACATAAATAGCCCGGGTTGCCTCCTGAGAAGCGCAAGTTAAAGTCTTGCTAGACTTTGGCCTCAACGTCACGATCATTTTTATTTAAAAAACACGTTAAAGCCCTTAAAAGCCTATCATACATCTGTGCATAAGCAATACAAAAGAAAATGTAAGCAATTGATAAGATATAAGCATGAAAGATCAAGGGTAAGAATGATAAATCTTATCGAAATACACATTATAGGCTTCAAATAGAACCACCATACTACTCCACTCATCATCAAGAGATGGAGCATCATGCTTAAGACCATAAAACAAACCGTTAGTGCACAAGTTATAATCATAAATGGTCTCACATGGGTGGTAAAAAAAATTAGGGGATTTGAAATGAATCGAAGAATAAAAATATTGTCTTCCAACAGGGCTTTGCTTGTCTCTTACCTGCCTATTGCATCTTAAATTTAACTTTGTAAATTTAACTTAATCAATTAGTTCATTTTTATTCTTCGATTCATTTCAAATTAATAAAATTATCTTTGTATTTAATCTTCCTCTTTCTGGGTTTGTTAATCATCTTTGGGGAAAATATAAATAAGATTAAATAGCATTTCTACCCAATGGAGCATTCTTAATTCACTTTCTCACGCTAGAATGCAAAAATATTGTCTTCCAACAGGGCTTTCATATGTTTGACAAGAAACCCCTAATTTTTAAACCTTGGACTGAAGATTGTAGCCTTGCTAAGGAAAGAGTGAAAATGGTACCCATATGCATTCGTATATGTGGCATTGCTCTGAAGTTCTGGGGTACATCTAGTCTGGAGAAATTATCGTCTTTGATTGATAAATTTATGAGATGTGATGTGGCAACAATAGAAAAGACCATACTAGTATGCTAGAATCATGGTAAAGATTGAGGTAGGTCAAGAATTCCCAAGAGTATTTACTTCAAAGATGAGGAAGATTTTAGGAAGAAGTCTGAATCTAACGTTATACCTAAACAAAAACAAGAATGACGACCAATGGCTAAGAATAAACAACTTATGAGGAACTCACATAATGCTCCAGTTACTACTATTGTAGCTACACCAGCACCACCTGGGGGGCCTCCTAGGAATTTTTCTCCTGTTATCACTCTAGTCACTGTTGTCACTAGGTTGGTTAGACAGGAACATCAACCTTCTGGTTCCCAGGATGCACCTAACTCTCAAAATTATGCTGAAGTGCTTACTAGCCCTAAAAGGAACATGAATGGGGGACATGATAACCTACTAAGAGATACTATTAGTGGATAATATTAGAAGTTGGAATGTTAGGGGTATGAATAAGATTACTAAGCAACTAGAAATAAAAAGGTTTAATTATCAGAATTATGTAGGCTTAGGTGGATTAGTAGAGACAAAAATAAAGGATCAGGAATGTACTAGTGTGTTATCTATATTTGGCCGCAATGGAAAGGTGTGAATAACATTCATTACCATCCCAATGGCAGGGTTTGGCTTATTTGTTAAATCAGAGTTTTCATGTTACTGTGCTTACCATGTCTGATAAACAATTTATAACTAAAATCATTGAAGTTGCATCTGATAACGAATTCATGTTCACTATTGTTTAAGGGTCTAATGATGGGGGGAAAGAAAAATATTATGGGAGGATCTTAAGAAAATTAAGAATAGCTTGAGTGGGGCATGAAGTATATGTGGGAATTTCAACAACCTCTTGGATTTTAGTGAAATAATTGGACGACCAATCAACTGAAGTAATATTGCTGAGTTCAGGGAGTGTGTTGATTATTGTGAACTAATGGATATCAAAGCTCAAGGAGCTTACTCAAGCATAACCATCTTCTAGAGTATTCTACAGGCTAATCGATTTATGATTAATGATGAGTGGATGAACTTGTACCCTGATTGTTATGCTTTTTTTATGCTTGAAGGCTTGTTTGATCACAATCCATGCATTTGCTATAGGACAATGGTCAGGTAGAAGAAACCTCACTTTAGTTATTTCAACATGTAGAGGCAGGATCCTCGTTTTAAGGGTATTATTAGTCATCACTTGAATAGAAGAGTGATAGGCTCTTGGATGTATCAAGTAGTCACAAAATTAAAGAGTCTAAAACAACCTCTAAAGTAGCTCAATAGAAATAGATTTTATGATATAGAGAAAGCATTGTGTGAGTGGATAAGGTCACGCTTGACAGTTTACAAGTACAAATGCACCAAGATCCAACCAATATATCCATTATGGAAGCTGAATCTACTGCTGCTAAGGAATACATATCGAACCCTAAGCAATGCTCATCACAACTTTTTAAGCTAAAAAGAAAAAGTGGTCTGGGTGAGTGAGGGGATGAGAATACTAGGTATTTTGATCTCCAAATTAAGTCAATACAATTACATAATAAGATCCTCCAAGGTTTTTTATAAGGATAAGGAGGGGGTATACCATAATGTTCCTCAAGGCATTGAACAAGCTTTCCTTGAATATTATATGGACCAGCTGGGATCTAGTACAAACACTATTAAAGTTTAGGGTTATTTGACAAGAATAATCCAAACTATTGGTCACCTTTTCAAAATAATCTGAATTTCAATTTAATTCAAAATAAACCATATTATTCCCTTCTTTTACTCATATTAGACTTAGGTCATTTTTTACCTAAAAAATCAGGTAAGTAAACTGGTGATCCTTTTTTTCCTTTTTGTTTAAACCTCTTCCTTCTCCATTAACAATCCCCATTAACACCACTATTACAACACCCTCCCTGTAACACCCTCGTTTATCCAAGAGCCTTAACTAGACATTCTCAGATAAATAAAACTATTATCGTCTCAGTTTCCTGAGATAGTGAATAACAAAGGTAAATAAAATCCAAAGTACTTAACATTAAAATCACCAATAAAAGTTTTATTACATGCCAAAGGTCAACTGACAGAACTTTACAATTTATACGTAGCGGAAATAAAGATAAACTAGGACATAAGATGAAGTTAACTAAGTCATCTAGATCACTAAGGTCAAATCTCCTCCTTGCCTTGCACACATCTCTATGCTCCAAAACGGTAACTCATAACCTGTTATATAAATCTACTCCCCAATTAACCGAAAATATAAATTGGTTCGCCACAGGATGCCATCAATTAAAGTAGACATCATTTTATTTTTGCACGGAAACAAACACACGTTAACCAAAAGATTGAGTAGGATAAATAAACAACAATGATAACAAAAATGATATGAATGCAATGCAATACAATATGCCATGAATGCAACTGAGCTCATAATCCGAAACTCCCGTTCATCCTGCCAATCCCTGGCACAGAGTATACTCATCCCAACCAAATGTTGAGGTATTCAATCATCCCAAAGACAAGTCCTGTAGAACCAGCTTGGGGAATCCAATGCAAGTGCAAATGATGATGTATGTATGCAACAAACAAAAATGCAATAATACCAATAATCATCCCAGACACGAAGGTGGGGAATCCTCGATAAATATTATGCCAATGATATGCATACTCAACAATTAATCCATCATAACCAATCAATGCAATATATACATAAATATATACGCATGCCTCATAAATAATAATGCAAGTAGTCGAGTAGTCATCCTACCTGATCAATAATAATCTAATAATGCAAGTCAAATAATAATAAATAGCACCCTTCAATAATACCCGTCACCTAATAAAGTAATAACAATAAATTACGATTACTACATCTTATATTGTACAATTACGAAAAAATTACGACTTAAAGAATTCATTAACCAATATGTATTACAAATTATTCTAATTATTAATTAATTAATCACAAACTAATTACAGAAAATTTACATAAAGTATTACAATTAATTCCCGACTCAACCCAACAAACACAACCACACAAACACTTAAATGGTTTAACCGTGTCCCACAACACCCAAAACCAGTACCTAAACCACCTAGTTTGCCAGCCACTTCCACCCCTACTACCACCATTATGACCACCCAACAACCGCCATTAACAACCATCACAACAACTACCCTACACGCCACCAAGCACGCCCCACAACTCAAACCCTACTCCCATACACGAAACCCATAACCCGACACTCCAACCGACACCAATCTCAACTACAGCCACCGCCTCGGCCACCAAAATCCACCTAGACCACCACCACCGACTATCCAACACCACCAGCAACACCACCCAACTCGACAACCATACACCCCTTAACTAACACCTACAACACGACATGACCTCTCCCAACACACGACACAACTTCAAATGCAACCACCACGTTACCAGTGGCCCCCACCGTGGTCTCCTCTAACCCACGGTGGACCCACCAACAGGATCACTCCTTCCCTACGGTCCAAACCACACAAACCTGACTCAACACAACACCAAACAAAAACGCACATAACTCCGGCAACCACCGTCCAAGCCACCACCTTTAACCACCCCCTACGGTTAACTAAACACCAGGATCACAACCCCACCATTCCCAGGTCAAGACGAGTCCCACAAAGGTAAATAAATCCATCTTAAGCTACTCGGTTCTCTCCCAACCACCGGTCGAACACCACGAATCCACGGTCAAACCATCATCCTATGGCAAGGTCAAAGTGTCCCCCCCTAAGGTTATGGCCTAAGGTCACGGTCCAGCTAGGCTACAATCACGGTAATACAAAGTTAACAAAGGTCAAAGCTTAAAACTATTACCAGACGATATAACTATAAAACAATTTTTATGAAAACTTACTTTTTGAGGTAAATAAAAGATGTAAAACTCCAGCTTTTATTCCTTGAATCTCTCTCTCTCTCTCTCTCTCTCTCTCTCTCTCTCTCTCTCTCTTTATTGTAAATTATAAGGGTGTGATATGTTGCTTTTATAGTGGTCTAAAGGGTACAATTAGGAAAGAAGTAGGATACTGCCAAATATTATATTATTATTATATGTGCTAGTCCTATCATGAGTAGGATTACCATATCTTTTGTATCCCTATGTCCTTATAAGGGCCTTTGGATGAAGGGAATAGAGGGATGAGATTACATCTCAATGGATGGCCACAAACTAATCTGACTAAGACAAATCCTAATTTCTCTAATTTCCTCACTAATCATTTCCTCTCATTATCACACAACCTACTTTCATTCATTCAGTCATAACAACTCACAACCACACCATAACAACTCACAACTAACGCACAACAACTCCGTCTCCTTCTCCTTCCTGTCGACACCACACCACAACAACTCCGTCTCCGTCAGACCACCGCCTTCTCCATTCTCTTTTTTTTTTCAGATTTATATATTGTCCTCTGATGTTCTTCTGATGTTCATATCTTCTGATGTTTGCTTTTTGCTTATATCGTCGTCTGATGTTTGTTGTTTGTTCATATCGTTGTCTGATGTTCTTCTGATGTTTTGTTCATAAAACATGTTCGTCTGATGTTTGCTCATTTTATTTTTCAGATTTTTTTTTTAAATTTTTCAGATCTACTTGTGATTTTTTGTTAACAGTATTTTTACTTTTTCAGATTTATTTTTAATTTTTCAGATTTACTTGTGATTTTTTTTGTTAACAAAACCGTCACCTAAACAAATCTTGTCTTGTAAAATTCGTCTTGTTATATAAATTTTTCGGATTTAGTATTTAAATTTCAATGTGTATAACTTCAATGACATTATGTACAACTTCAATGTCCAATATGTGTAACTTTACTTTTCGTGTTTTAAATTTCAATCTTGTCTTTTGTTTTGTTTTTTTTTTTTTTTTTCTAGATCTAAGAAAAATAATGTGTTTATTGTTTATATTCATGTCTTGATGCAAAGTTACATAAAGTCTAGTGTTTGTTGGTTTTTGTTATATTTGATCTAGTGTTGTCGTTTTTTTTTTAAATTATTAAAGTCTCGTTTTTGTTATATTTAATTCACTGTTGTTGGTTTTTTTTAGGTTTTTATTAAAGTCTAGTGTTTGTTGGTTTTTTATTAAAGTCTAGTATTGTTGGTTTTATTAAAGTCTAGTATTTTTTTTCAAAAGAAAGTTTAAGTTGTTGTCAATTTTTATTTGGCCTTAACGTTGATTTGTCGATAGAACTCGCTATCAGAGATGTCTAATCACTTGCCCTGCGCATATCGACGTATGATTTTGTATTTTTAAATTTTCTTTGACTTGGAATGCTAGTGCTCTTGTGTGCACAACAAGAGTTTTGTCGTTCCATGAAAGGTGACTTGCATTTTTGAAACTCTTCCTAAATGTTTTGGATAAATTTCAATTTTAATTCTTGGAAATGAATTGGTTTTCAACTTTGAAAACCGACCTTGCTCTTCCAACTTTCCTTTTTCTACTTTTAAGTTTCGAGGACGAAACTTTTTAAAAAGTAGGAAGATTGTAAAACCCGCAATTTTCATTTACGGTCTTAAAAGTAATTAAATAATTTAATTAAACCAAATTATATTTAAATCTTATTTGTGGGTAAAAATATATTTTTGAGTGTAATATTCATAAATATAATATTATTGTCCGTCTTGAGTGTATAGTAGCCTTAAGACGAATGTTAAGTCATTTCCGACTCAATTGGAGTTGTTTTGGGCCTAGACATATTAATGGACCCATTTATTGTCATTTTTCCACTCAACCCTCACAAAACCCCTTCTCCTTCTCTCATTTCTCAGCATTCAACTTATCACTCCATCTCCATTAAAACACATCTTCTTCCTCAAGCTTNAATAATTTAATTAAACCAAATTATATTTAAATCTTATTTGTGGGTAAAAATATATTTTTGAGTGTAATATTCATAAATATAATATTATTGTCCGTCTTGAGTGTATAGTAGCCTTAAGACGAATGTTAAGTCATTTCCGACTCAATTGGAGTTGTTTTGGGCCTAGACATATTAATGGACCCATTTATTGTCATTTTTCCACTCAACCCTCACAAAACCCCTTCTCCTTCTCTCATTTCTCAGCATTCAACTTATCACTCCATCTCCATTAAAACACATCTTCTTCCTCAAGCTTCAAACCTTCATATCCCCTTCAATACTTAACCAAATCAAGTGATTTTTGCGCCAAACTCTTCCTTATTTCGTTCTCCTTCTTCCTAATTAATAAAGACAACCTTTTTATCCCTTACTCTTGAATTTAGAAACCCTAATTGCCCCATAAGGGTGAATTCTTCAATTAACACATCTTATTTTGTATTTAGGTGAAGATTTGGAAGACCCGGAGGAAAGTAGCCATATTATTGAGGACCCTCTTGAAGATTAGGAAGCAAAAGGTAACGGTGATAGGTTACTCGACATTACATTTGGTTTATGTGTTTAATTGTGTTAAATTTTGGTGTTTATAAGTTAAAGTTGATACATTTACATGTTCTATCATGTTCCTTGTTCAATTCATGAATTATGGTGTTCATATTATGTAAAGGAAGAATAAATGAGTTAGTTTGGTGTTTAGTTTGACAAACATGCCATCTTTTACATGCTTTGAGTTTATTGTGGCAAAATCTATGTTATTGTGATGGTTTAATAATGAAAAAGGAGTATATTGGATTGTTGGGTTGTCATATTTGTTGAATTTACGTGTTGAACGTGTTACCGTCTCTTAAGCATGCTAAAATTTGGGTTTGAAATTATGTTGTATGAGAAATTGGCTGAAATTCGTATATAGGTGTCCCCAGCCGGTGGACCGTGTAATACTCACAATTTTCAATTTACGGTTTTAAAAGTAATTGAATAATTTAATTGAAACAAATTATATTTAAATTTTATTTTCAGTAAAATATATATATTTGAGTGTAATATTCGTAAGTAAAACATTATTGCCCATCTAGAGTGTATGGTAGCCTTAAGACGAGTTTTTAGCTATTTTCGACTCACTTTAGAGTTGTTTGGGCCGAGACATGAGTTGAGCCCATAAACCAATCATCTCCTCTCATAAAACCCCTCAAACCCTCCTTCAACCTCTCACTTTTCTCAGCAAACCTACCACCATTGTCACNCCAATCATCTCCTCTCATAAAACCCCTCAAACCCTCCTTCAACCTCTCACTTTTCTCAGCAAACCTACCACCATTGTCACACAAAAACACTCCCACGCTTAAGACACTCATATCTCCTTCGTTCCTCAACCGTTTTCCTTGTTTTTCGCGTCGTTCTCTTCCTTTTCTTCTTCTCCTTCTTAGTAAGTAAGAAAGTTTATGTTTTTCCTCTTTTTGTTCCAATTTTTAAGAGCCTTAACTAGACATTCTAAGATAAATAGAACTATTACCATCTAAGTTTCCTGAGGTAGTGAATAACAAAGGTAAACAAAATCCAAAGTAATTTAAATTAAAATCACCATTAAAAGTTTTACTACAGGCCAAAGGTCAAATGACAGAACTTTACAATTTCTACGCAATGGAAATAAAGATAAACTAGGACATAAGATGAAGTCAACTAAGTCATCTAGATCACTAAGGTCAAATATCCTCCTTGCCTTGCACACATCCCAAGCTCCAAAACTCTAACTCGTAACCTTTTATATAAATCTACTCCCCAATTAACCGGAAATATAAATTGTTTCACCACAGGACGCCATCAATTAAAGCATACATCATTTTATTTTTGACACAGAAACAAACACACGTCAACCAAAGGTTGAGTAGGATAAATAAACAACAACGATAACACAAATGATATGAATGCAATGCAACGCAATATGCCATGAATGCAACTGAGCTCATATCCCGAAACTCTCGTTCATTCCGCCAATCTCTGACCCGGGGTATACTCATCCCAGCCAAATGTTGAGGTATTCAATCATCCCAGAAACAAGTCTTGCAGAACCACCTCGGGAATCCAATGCAAGTGCAATTGCAGATGTATGTATGCAACAAAAAATAATTCAATAATAACAAAAATCATCACAGACACGAAGCTGGGACATCCTCAATGATTAATCCATCATAACCAATCAGTGCAATATATACATAAATATATTCTCATGCCTCATAAATAAGAATGCAAGTAGTTGAGCAGTTACCCCATCTGATCAGCAATAATCCAATAATGCAAGCCAAATAATAATAAATAGTACCCTTTAATAAAATCGGTCACGTAATAAAGTAATAACAATAAATTACGATTACTACATATTCTATTGTACAATTAAAAAATAATTAAGAATTAAATAATTCTGTAATACCTCAGGTATTTTAGTCTTTGGGTTCTCTATCGAGTAAGTTATAATCAGAGTCTCGATGAATCTTGTTCCTTATATGCTCGACCGAGTTGGAGAAACTCGATCGAGTAGGCGGTACTCGATCGAATACGTTAGTCACTCGATCGAGTGCATGTGTTTATACGGGTTTTGTGTTCAGTTTGATTTTAAAGAAAAGGGGAGGCTTTTTATATAACAACGCTAGTTTCTTTTCATTTACCTTTATTTTATAAAATTTTCACACAAAACTCAAAGAACATAAGATCTACTCCTCTCTCTTTACTATCAAATCAAGGACTCTTTTTCATAGTTTTTGGGGCTTTTCATACCACCGCGTTCGTCGTCTCGTGGGTAAGTTTCCTATGTTGATTCATTAGTTTTGCTTAAACCCTAATTGGGTAGATTAGGGGTTTTGGGAGTTAATTAGTGTGTAGATGATGCTTGTATGCTTTTGTATAGGAGGTGACTTCGTAGAGGAAGCTCTCTGACCTTTCCTGCGCTAGTGTTGTGATTCCGTCTCAGGTAGGGTTTCCCAACTCGGTTATTGTTTAATTGGTTAAGATGATGTGGTGATATGATTATGATTGTGATTATGATAGTATTTCTTAGTATTGTCATGTTTATAAGTTTTGTTGTGGTTGTTGTTGTTGTTGTTGTTGTTGTTGTTGTTGTTGTTGTTGTTGTTTGTATATAGTTTGCGAGGTTCGTCCTCGGCTGAGTGGAGTTATTTTCGGGAATGGCTTCACGCCCTTGTTCGCCCCTTGTGGTTCCCGTCACAAGGGGGATGTGCACATTAATGATCATTGAGTTATTCGCTCTATGGTGTTGAGCGGGGCTTATGTGGTAAGGCTGCGGTCCCCACTGGCGGAGTGGATTACCTGTTGCGATGGGTAATCTGGCAGGGCTACACACTTGATATGTAGTCAGGTGATTGGAGAGTTGTGGAGTTTGGAGAAATGTGATGTTGTGTTGTTATTGTATTATTTAATTATTCGGTAACTGACCCCGTTTAATTGTTTGAAAACTATGGTGATCCATTCGGGGATGGTGAGCAGTTGATTAGCAGGTATGCTTTGGGATAGCTCGCGGGGCTCGACGGGATGGAGTCATCACTTAGTTTGATAGATAGTCTTCCACTGACTTTACAATAATGTTTTTGGATATTTGCTTTACCACAGTTGTAATACTTCAGTTTTGGAGTTCAGTTGTATGACTTTAACAATTATACTTTAAATGTTGTTTCTTTATGGTCTCTTTTGATATATTGTACCTCGGGCAGCCGAGATGATAACATCTCCATAAGCTAGGGTGGTCTTGGTAAGGCACCTTGGTGTGTGAGGGTGTTATAAAGTGGTATCAGAGCGACGATTTTGGAACATGTAACCAATGAACCTAATGAATATAGAGAGTCAAACTAAAATGATTCTGGGTAGGAGTTTCTAGGAGCTAATGCAAAGGCTTGGGAGACGTCCTAAAGTTGCGAACTTGTCCTTGTAACTTTGAACCGGTCACAATAGGTGTGTCATGGGATCACTACCTGTTTTCTTTGTTGTCTTTAATGCATATGTGTTGGATGAAGTATGTGGTTGAAATGGTTGGAGAAGGAAGGTGGAAGTATGTGTTTCATGTGAGGTGTGAATTGCATGAGAAAGATGTGTTCATATGATTAAGTTAATTGTATTATTGGCGTATGATAGTAACATGTGGTTAGGAGTTTAATGTGGTATGTTATTTTTATGTTGTTGCGTAAAGTTTTATTAACAAAGCATGCGGGTAGTATAATTCGTGAGCATGACTCGATCCAGTAGGAGGAACTTAATCGAGTAGGGTGGACTCGATCGAGTAGGGCTGACTCGATTGAGTGGGTCTTTTGTTGTGTTGGGCAGAAGTCCCTATTTCTTATATACACGACCGAGTTAGTAGGGGACTCGATCGAGCTAGTCTTACTTGACCGAGTTAGTCTGGACTCGATCGAGTATGTTTTATGTCAGACCTGTTCCATTTCTGGAAGTTTGGGGTACTCGATCTAGTGTGTAGTTTACTCGATCGAGTGGCTCCTACTCGACCGAGTACGGGTGTGTACTCGATCGAGTGTGTCTTTGTGCGAGTCATAATTGCTTTGAGCCGTAGGTTATGTGCTTACGTTTATCCCTTTTTATAGCTCAAAGATATGCCGCCAAAGAGATCTGCAGCGTATGTTATAAAGGCTCAAGAGATGAGCATCGAGGATATTGCCAAAATGATTGAGCACCAAGATGCGCTCACCGAGACCCTTAAAAGGTTTGTGAAGGAGAAGGAGACAGGGGTAGACTTCCCCAAGATGAGTACTACCATCTCTCGGTTCAACCCCACTACCTATTTGGGCACAGGTGTGCCGATTTTGCTCGACAATTGGCACCGTGAGATGAAGAATATCCTCGGGGTGGTACATTCTCTAGAGGAGTTCAAGGTATAACATATTGCATTCTACCTAAGGGACTCCACTGGAGAGTGGTGGGACAAGTTAAAAGAGAATGCCTTGGAGAGTTACCTGAAGCAGAGCGCGACCGCAATCCCGTGGTCCGAGTTTAAGAGAGCTATGAGGAATGAGTTTGTTCCGAAGCACAATCGTAGCAAGTTGCGGATGAGTTTGACTCTTTTGTGATGAGTGAGGATATGACTTTGACGGAGTACTATCACAAGTTCAATGAGAAGTCAAGGTATGTTAAGGATATGAGGCTGACTCCGGTGAATTTGGCGCTTCGGTTTGAGAAAGGGCTAACTTATAATATTATGGAAAATCTACCGGCGGGGACTCTTACTGATGTTAAGGAATTTTATGAGAGGGCTGGATGGGCTAAGAGGTTGGTCGAACTGGCCAAGGAGACTAGAGAAAAGAGCTCGGAGAAAAGGAAGGCTGAGAGTGATGGTGGTAGCCAACCTAGTTACAAACGGGGTAACCACAATCAGCCTAAGGCTTATTCTTATGGGTCAGGATCCAGTGGAGGATCATCTTACAGTCATGGTGGTCGCATTAGCAGCGCTAACTAGAGCATTGTGTGCTTCAACTGTGGCGGTGTTGGCCACGAGAGGCATGAGTGTACCAGTGCTGTTGGGAGGGGCTTTCAGAGACAGTCTCAGGGGAGCTTTTCTTAGGGACCAACGCAGAGCTTTTCTAGCAATCGGCCAGCTGGGTCATGGAGCAACCAAGGTGGGCAAGGCAACAATGGCGGTTTCAACCGCAATGGTGGTGGTTCCTATCAGTGCCCGACGATTAATGCCAATCAGGCATCATCTTCCAAGTCTACTACATTAGCTAGTACGGTGCAAGGAGGTGGCCAAAATAATAGTGGCAAGCTCTTCATGATGGACAAGCAAGCCGCAGTGGATGATGCACAAGTGGTTACCGGTACATTTCTTGTTAATAACGTTCTTAGTTTTGTTCTGTTTGATTCGGAGGCGTCACACTCGTTTGTATTGTCAAGTCATGTTAAGTCTTTCGGTTTGGGGGAGTTTTTGTCTGTAAAGGATGAAGTTCTCATACCGTCTGGGGAGTCAGTGTCTTGTGGGAAGTTGTATAGAGGGGTATATATGGTTATTGGACAAGTTGATCTTCCAATTGACTTGTTTGAGTTTCCTTTGGATGGTTTTGAGATGATAGTCGGGATGGATTGGTTGGGAAAGTATAAAGCTAGAATAGACTATCACCAAAAGAAAGTGTCWTTAAGGGGTCCTAAGGGTGTTAGGGTGTCTTGCCGTGGGTTTGTGGTCAAACCCAAAGTCAAGGTGATTGCAGCTATAACCTTGAAGTCTTACTTAAGGAAGGGGTGTCCTATGATCCTTTGTCATATATGGGATAGCCGATCAGAGAAGCCGAAAGTGGCAGAGATACTAGTTGTGGATGAGTTTGCGGATGTTTTCCCAAAGGAGATACCGGGATTACCGCCAAGGAGGGACATCCACTTTAGTGTGGAGTTGAAGCCGGGGACGAGACCTATATATAAGGCACCGGATGGCACCAAAGGAGTTGGAGGAGTTGAAGAAGCAGTTGGATGATCTGTTGGAGAAGGGATACATCTGACCTAGTGTATCGCCTTGGGGTGCACCAGTGTTGTTTGTGAAAAAGAAAGTTGGGAGTTTGAGGCTGTGTATCGACTACAGAGAGTTGAACCATGTCACAGTGAAGAATAGTATACTTTACCGAGGATAGATGATCTTTTTGATCAGTTGAGTGAGGTTGGTGTCTTTTCCAAGATAGATCTCAGATCGGGATATCATCAATTGAGAATTCGAGAGGAGGACATACCAAAGACAACTTTTCGATCGCGGTATGTCACTATGAGTACGTGGTGATGCCGTTTGGGTTGACTAATGCACCAGTAGTGTTTATGGATCTTATGAACCAGGTCTTCAGCCAATACTTGGATCAGTTCGTGGTGGTGTTTATAAATGATATCTTAGTCTATTCCAAGACTAAGGAGGAGCATACTGAGCATCTACGATTGGTATTGCAAACCTTACGCGATAACCAATTGTATGCTAAGTTATCCAAGTGCGAGTTTTGGTTAGAAAATGTGGCCTTTCTGGGCCATGTGATCTCTAATAAGGAGGTGTCGGTGGATCCTAGCAAGATAGCTGTAGTGTCTAACTGGTAGGCACCAAAGAATGTGGCATAAGTTCGGAGTTTCTTGGGTTTGGGTGGCTACTACAGGAGGTTTGTCAAAGACTTCTCAAAGATTGCCAGACCTATGACAGCGTTGATGAGGAAAGAGAACAGGTTTAGCTGGGATGAAAGTTGTGAGACGGCGTTCCAAACAATAAAGAAGCGTTTGACTATAACTCCAATCTTGGCTTTACCTGAAGGGAGCGAGAAATTTGAGGGTATATACGGATGCTTCGAAAAATGGGTTGGGTTGTGTGTTGATGCAGAACGGGAAAGTCATTGCCTATGCTTCTAGGCAATTAAAGTCTTATGAGGAGAACTATCCGACGCATGATCTAAAGTTGGGTGCAGTTATATTTTCTCTAAAGATTTGGAGACACTATCTATATGGGGCGACCTTTGAGGTGTTTTCTGATCACAAGAGTTTGAAATACATCTACACTCAGAAGGAGTTGAATATGCGACAAAGAAGATGCATGGAGCTCATTGGGGATTATGACATGGATATCATATACCATGAAGGGAAGGCGAATGTGGTGGCAGATGCGCTGAGTAGGAAGAGTGTGCATTCCCTATGCACATCTATGTCGCTGATGAGATTAAGGAATGAGGTGGCCAAGATGGGGATACATGTGATACAGAAGGGGGAGGCGGTGCTAGAGAGGACTTGACAGTTGAGCTAGAGCTCTATGATGACATTCGAAGGAATCAGGCTCTTGATTCTAAGATTCAGGAGTGGAGGGCTGGGGTAGAGAAGATGACAATGTCTCGGTTCTCTATTCATTCGGATGAGAGTGTTCGGTTCGATGGGAGGTGGTATGTACCTAAGGATGAAGAGATGAAAAAGCTGATTATGACGGAGGCTCATTGCTCTCCGTATTGAGTACATCCGGGTGGTGACAAGCTTTATAAGGAATTGAAAAAGACTTTTTGGTGGCCTGGGATAGGATGAAGAGGGAGACAGCTGAGTTTGTGGTTCGATGTTTGACTTGCCAGAGAGTCAAAGGGGAGCAGTGAAGACTGTAGGGTAAGATTCAGTCTCTTGAGGTACCAGAGTGGAAGTGAGAATCTATCTTTATGGATTTCATCGTGGGACTACCGAAGACTCAGCAAGGTAATAACATGATTTGGGTGATTGTGGATCGGTTGACCAAGTCAGCTAACTTTATTCCCATGAAAGATATGTGGAGTACGGTGCAGTTGGCGAATGGTTACAAGAAGAGTGTAGTGAGACTACATGGGGTGCCAAAGGATATTGTGTCAGATCGAGATGCGAGATTTATTTCTCGATTGTGGCAAGAGTTGCAGGAATTGATAGGTACTACACTGAAGATGAGTACAACTTTTCATCCTVCGACAGATGGGCAGACGGAGAGAACAATCAAGACCTTGGAGGACATGTTGAGGGCATGTGTGATGGAGTTCGGTGATAGTTGGGAAGATAGGTTGGATCTGATTGAGTTTTCCTACAATAACAGCTATCATACGAGTATTGGGATGGCTCCTTTTGAGGCTTTTTATGGGAGAAGGTTTAGGAATCCGATTTGTTCGGATGATAGCGCAGAGCCAGTAATTTCAGGACCATAGATGGTGCAGGACATGATTGAGCAACTAAAGTTAATTCGGCAAAAGATGAAGGCGGCTCAAGATCGACAAAAGAGCTATGTAGACTTATATCGTCGGGACATTGAGTTCCAAGTTGGGGATAAGGTTCTTTTGAAGGTGTCACCTATGCGTGGGGTGATGCGATTTGGTAAAAAAGGGAAGCTAAGCCAGAATTTCATTGGCCCTTATGAGTTTTTGGATCATGTTGGTGAGGTTACTTATCGCTTAGCCTAGCCACCAGCTTTGGACCGAGTACACAATGTTTTCCATGTGTCTCAACTCCGGAAGTATGTGAGTGATCCTTCTTATGTGCTAGAGGTTGAGAACATTGAGTTGGATTAGTCCTTATCATATGTTGAGGTGCCTAAGGAAGTCTTGGACCGCAAGGTTCGCAAGACTAGGAATGGGGAAACTGTGTTGCTAAAGGTGTTGTGGTCTAACCACAACGTTGAGGAAGCGACTTGGGAGACGGAAGAGGCCATGAAGGAGCGCTATCCTCATTTTTTTGATCAGGTATGTTTAGTTACGGAGACGTAACCTTGTTTCTTTAAGGGGGGTAGGAGATGATCGCATAAGTTTTGCTGCATTTTTGGGTCAGGTTTGGTCAAGTTTTCAGTATGTTTCGGGTTGTTTAGGTTGTGTTTTGAGTTTTATGTTGGGATGTAGTTGTATCGTTGCGTTGTGTTGGGTATAGTGAGTTTTGTTTTCGGTATGAGTTTGAACTTCGGGGATGAAGTTCATTTTTAAGAAGGGAAGACTGTAATACCTCAGGTATTTTAGTCTTTGGGTACTCTATCGAATAAGTTATAATCAGAGTCTGGATGAATCTTGTTCCTTATATACTCGACCGAGTTGGGGAAACTCGATCGAGTAGGCGGTACTCAATCGAGTACGTTAGTCACTCGATCGAGTGCATGTGTTTATACGGGTTTTGCATTCGGTTTGATTTTAAAGAAAATGGGAGGCTTTTTATATAATAATGAGAGTTTCTTTTCATTTACATTTATTTTATAAACTTTTCACACAAAACTCAAAGAATGTAAGATATACTCCTCTCCCTTTACTATCAAATCAAGGAATCTTGTTCATAGTTCTTGGGGCTTTTCATACCATCGCGTTCGTCGTCTCGTTGGTAAGTTTCCTATGTTGATTCATTAGTTTTTCTTAAACTCTAATTGGGAATATTGGGAGTTTTGGGAGTTAATTAGTGTGTAGATGATCATGATTGTATGCTTTTGTATAAAAAGTGACGTCGTAGAGGAAGCTTTCAGACCTTTCCTGCGCTAGTGTTGTAATTCTGTCTCATGTAGGGTTTCCCTACTCGGTTATTATTTAATTGGTTAAGATGATGTGGTGATATGATTAAGATTGTATTTCTTAGTATTGGCATGTTTATAAGTTTTGTTGTTGTTGTTGTTGTTGTTGTTGTTGTTGTTGTTGTTGTTGTTGTTGTTGTTTGTATATAGTTTGCGAGGTGCGTCCTCGGCTGAGTGGAGTCATTTTCGGGAATGGCTTCATGCCCTTGTTCGCCCCTTGTGGTTCCCGTCACAAGGGGGATGTGCACATTAAGATCATTGGGTTATTCGCTCTATGGTGTTGAGCGGGGCTTAGGTGGTAAGGCTGCGGTCCCCACTGGCGGAGTGGATTACCTGTTGCGATGGGTAATCTAGCAGAGCTAAACACTTGATGTGTAGTCAGGTGATTGGAGAGTTGTGGAGTTTGGAGAAATGTGATATTGTCTTATTATGGTCTTATCTAATTATTCAGTAACTGACCCCGTTTAATTGTTTGTAAACTATGGTGATCCATTCGGGGATGGTGAGCAGTTGATTAGCAGGTACACTTTGAGATAGCTCGCGGGGCTCGACGGGATGGAGTCATCACTTAGTTTTGATAGCTAGTCTTCCGCTGACTTTTTGTTATATTTTATGATACAGTATTGATAGTTGTTTTTGGAACAGTTGTAATACTTCAGTTTTAGAGTTCAGTTGTATGACTTTAACAATTATACTTTAAATGTTGTTTCTTTATGGTATCTTTTGATATACTATACCTCAGGCAACCGAGATGTTCACATCTCCATATGCTAGGGTGATCTTGGTAAGACACCTTGGTGTGTGGGGGTGTTACAAATTCATTAACCAATATCTATTACAAATTATTCTAATTATTTATTAATTAGTTAATCATAAGCTAATTACGGAAAATTTACGTAAACTATTATAATTAATTCCCGACTCAACCCAGCAAACACAACCACACAAACACTTACACGGTTTAACCGTGTCCCACAACACCCAAAACCACCACCTAAACCACCTAGTCTACCAGCTACTTCCACCCCTTCTACCACTATTCTGACCACCCAATAACCGCCATTAACAACCACCATAGCAGGCACCCTACACGCCACCAAGAACTCCCCAAAACTCAAACTATACTCCCATACACGAAACCCACAACCCGACATTCCAACCGACACCAACCCCAACTACAACCACCGCCTCGACCACTAGAACCCACCTAGACCACCACCACCGACTACCCGACACCACCAGCTGTTGGAGTAGGTGTCCTCCACAAAAATGTGTCTACTTAATAAATCTCATATTATAAATAAACTCAGGATATATATATGTGTTTTATACTTGTCAGCTGATCAACGTTAATCGGTGATGATTAGCTAACTAGAGTTTGACTTTACTGTCGTATGACGGCAGTGATCAGCTGATCTCTCGAGGTCACTCATATAGGATGGAGCCTAAATGGAAAACTATAATTATTTGTATTTGATACTGATAATTAGCTCCTTGAATAATTAGACTAATGTTTAGTCGAGTGAGTTTAATAATGACAAGTATATTTTTTATAAATTATACGATAATTGAGTAATAAATATAATATCTTAATTTAATTTAATTAAAGAAGATAAAATTTAGTAATTAAAGGTTAATTTACTAAATTTGTATTATTTACTAATAGTGGATTAGTTTTAATATGGTGAGTATTTATTTATTGTGAGGCGGAGGTAATTAGCTATTTAAATTTACAAAGGGTTGTAAAATTAGCTAATTGGGTTTTATGAGACACATTTTATATTGATAAAATGATTAAATATCACTTAAAAGTTAAGTATACATTAGTTATTAATTTGTATTGTAAGTGTTAAATAATCGAATTTATATTTAACTATATAAGATAATTAAATAGAGGACTTATAAACATTGCGACAAATGTCGGAAGTCGAAATGGACCCGAAAATCCTCATGGGTGCCACCACATGTAATGGTGATAGTCACCATGCATGTCGTTAGGCAAAACACACCATCTTTTGTATCTCATTTGTTTACATTTTACTCATTATAAATACCCCACTCATTGCATGTCATTTTTGATGATGGAAAATTGAAGGAAATATATATTTTTTTTCTCTACTCTTCTCATATACTAAAAAGGACAAATAGTTTGTTCTTTAAAAACTCCAATTTTTCATCTTAAAACTATCTCAAAAATTCACAAAAAATAATATACAACAAATATTATTAGAGTAATAATATTTTGTAGTATTATTCAAGCTACTACTAATATTATCTAGTTAATAATATTAGTAGTATTTGGGTGAAGTCTTGGGTGCAATCAAGAGGAGGTTTTCTCCATTGAAAGCTAAGGAAGGAGTGATCATCCAAGCTTGTAAAGTTTCATAAGACAACTATTGTAGTTGTCTTATAGCCATTTTAAGCAATGTAAGGAAATTACCATCCTTTACTTATTTTTAAACCATCATATTTGCATGCATGTAACTAGATCACATAAAGACTAAATTAATATGTAATTTAGTAACTAATTATAAGAGTCTAATTAGGGGGTATAGAACTTTCAAGTGGTATCGGAGCACAGTCGTTGCATGCATGTCGATTTTTGGCATTTTTATCGAGTTATAAGATAACTTTATAAAAACGGAATTTTAGTGTTAAAATTGTTTCAGCATAAAAAATATTTTTTGCATGTATAAATTCCGACCTTAAAATGTTTTTGGTCAAATTTGGTTAATTATGGAATTTTTTTGCTAATTAATCATTTATTTCGATTAAAAACCGACTTAATATGCATAAAATTGGTTAATAGTTTAATAGTTAATTAAAAATAGTTTAATATTAATTATGGACATAAAAATTTAGTATATTCACACATACATGATTTAATTATGGTAAGTTAAAATTAGAAAATTAATTTGATTAATTTTGCATGATTATTGATTTTTAATAGTTAAAAATCAATAAAATGTGATTATAATTGTTAAAAATCATTAAAATGAATTTTATGGAATGAGAAATTTCTCTAAGGTTAATTTAATGTATTATAAATTGGAGGTAAATTTTAAAAATTAATATGATTAATTTTGCATGTGTATTGGTTTTTATGTGATAAAACCGATCAAATGTAACCATAACTTTCTCAAAATTTTAATTGGAATTTTTTGGTAATTTTTTTACATTTTTTTGATTCTGGAAAATGTTCCAAAATGTTAGAAATTTTTTATTTTGTAATTTTTGTAATTTTATATTTAATTTGGAATTAAATCATAAAAGTTGCGAAAAGGGCTATTAATTTTTGTATTTGATACAAAATAAATTTTTGGGCAACATTTTTTGTTTTTTGAGTTCTTGGAAATGTTCCAGAATAAAAAAAAATTTATTTTCAACTTTTTATTTAATTGGAATTATTTCATAAATGTTTTGTTTAAATGAGTTTTAATTAGCAATAATTCATAAAAGGTTATGAAATCATCATGAAATTAGTGAAGATTAATTTTTGAGTCCTAAAACAGATTGGGGAGTTATTTTATGCTTAAATTTGATTTAAGTAATAATTTGTGATTTTTAATGGTTAAAAATTGCTTATTTATCCATAATTCCGTGCTTTATATCAAAATGTTGATTAATAGGGTGATTTGGCATTTTAGGGAATGTTTAAATTTAATTATTATTTTGCATATTTTGAATGAATTTCATTTAAATTTATGTAATTTATTTATGTAATTTGTCTAGTATGGCCTAGTTAGTTTTAATCGGTATTACCCGTAATATAAGGGAAGACCGATTTGGTTGTATAATTATTGCGATCTCGTATCGCCCGTTTGTAATATTAATAGATTTTACTTTATTTTTACAAATGTATAATAGGATTATG
>VHZZ01008829.1:3501-31360 GCA_009801015.1 Silene noctiflora
CCAAATCTCCCAAATTAGGGTTTAACCAACATTAATGGAACAACACAAAAACGATACTAGGATCTTACCCACGAGACAAGGATCAACATGATGCACTTACTCGATCGAGTAACTCTAGTACTCGATCGAGTACCACACTTCCAGACTCTGACTTAAACAGACACAGACTTACTCGACAGAGTAAGTTCTACTCGATCGAGTCACCAAAGGCAGGGAAAACCGTAGTATTACATAGTCTACTTTGGCTTGTTTTGCATTATTTGCAGGTACGAGCCGGAATGACCGAAAACCAGCTTATTTGCGGTCCTCCAAGCATGAATAATAGAGCCGGAGTGGAGTCTTGTCACCTAGAGATGCGTGAAGGCGTTTTAAAGGATGGGAGAACAAAACTTCAATGCCAATCCACTCGATCGTGTGGATTATGTGTGTCGAAGACCTCGATCGAGCTGTCCTGTACTCGATCGAGTGGACATAAGGAGCGAAGGACTCGATCGAGAAGTCTTTGTGCTCGATCGAGTGGATGCTTGGTCAGTTATACTCGATCGAAAGGTTTATGTGCTCGATCGGGTGGTTCAATGCTGATGGGCCTCGCAAACTCGTGTGTTGGATTTTAAACGCTATGTAATTTACCATTGGGGTATAACTAGCAAAAAAAACAGTAGTTTGGGGGATCGATTCACTATTCACGGACCCAAGCTTTAGAGATTATTACTTTGCTTTTCATATTCTAGATCTAGACTTTGCTCTTTCTTCTTCCCTACTTGAATCTCGGTATTATCATTCTTGCTTATTGAATTTAATTGCTTTTAATTATGTTCTTGGTTATTTCTTCCCTTGTCACTTTTGTTTCACTATTGATTATGAGTAACTAATTCGCTTGCTAGGATTTAGGGTAGCCATGGCATAGGAAGGATGAATTGACCATAACACCCGTAATTTGGTTTGTATGCATCTGTTGCCTTTTGTAACTTTTAATTGTTTGAGTCGACGCATTCAATTGACTGTTTTGATACCCCCTTGACCTAGATCGAAAGATTGGAATAGGGCAGATCAGCAACGATCATTAGGATTAATACTGATTAGGGCGAAAGCTAAGTTAGTATTGTCTTAGGGCGAATAGCGGACCGAAAGGACCTTTTCACTACCCCACAGACCAGATTTAGGGCATGCTATGATTTTAGTCCGGACCTTAGAGCCATGGTGAACCGACAATCCTAGTGTTTTCTCTCTCTGTTATCTCTTGCTATAATTTCTCTTATCTTTATCTCTCTTTCCTTTAAATCTCGTAGTCTTAGAATCAAATCAATCAACCCCCAATTTGGCTACCTTGACGACTTAAGTTAGCTATAGGGTTCCCATCTCCCTGTGGATACGATACCCGACTGCCTCTGCTACATTTAGTTGAGACCTGTTGGTTTTATTTTGATAGGGTTGCGACAGCCGTGTCAATTTTCACTACTCTGGCTGCTATTATTGTTACTTTTACCACTCATATTTACTACATCAAATGTTGCTACAATTATTTTCACTATTAATAGAGTTACTTTTGCTACTTATACAATTTTATCAGGCTTATATATTTAAATTAAAGGTAGTCAAATGCGGGATTGGGCCGAACGTGGGTCGGGATAGCGTGATTTTTTTGCCCATAAACATGCGGGTTAACAAGTTTTAAAGGGTTCGTGGGTCGAGCCTTTGTAAGTTTTGGAAAATACGTTGTCCAAACCCTCTTTGTTAGCGAGATGAGCCTAATGGGTTGTCCCGTCCATGAACAACTCTAATTTAAATAAATACATCAAATATTTGTTAAATCTTTCTCTTGCTTAATTTTATCAAATTAAATTTTACTCCCTCTTATTTCCTTTGTTGTTCCCCTTTCCATTTTCGTCCAATTTCATTGTTGTTCCCTCTTTCCCTTTTTGGACAACTTTGTGTGGTCCAAAATCAATTTGATGTGAGGTCATGTGTATTGTGTGGTCCAAATTGATTCACTTAATTCTTGTGTCAAAACCAAAAGGGAACAACAAAGGAAATAAGAGGGAGTATATTAGTTTATTATCTAAATGTATTAGAGTTATATATTTAAATAAATATGAATCTAATGTATTATTATTCACTAGTTAAAGTATAAATCTAATGTATTATGAAATAGTGTATCTGTTGGAAATTTTTATTTCATTTATCTCTTTATAGGATTCATAACCTATTTCATTTACCATTTGTTTAGTTCATTCAAGTATAATATTTGGTGTAATTAAACTTAATTTATTAATTATATTAAAAAATATATATACTTAGTGTACAAAATACAATGACACACTAAAATAGGCTCTTGCATGAAAACGACTACTAGGTTCATGAAAATTGTTACATCCATGAAAATTACTATTAGGTGCATGAAAATTAGAAAAATGTATTTCGCCTCAATTTCGGTCTATAACTTATGCATTTTTTAGCAAGAATGTATTATCTATACATTAAATTGTACGCTGAATACAAATATGTCATATAGGTATATATATTATGTACCTCCAAGGCTCCAATGGAAATAAAATGTACCTTTGGCATAAATATATTCTACGTACATACATTTTTCGTAATAATAATATGGCCTATAATAAATGTAAATTTTATAATAATTATGTAAATTATAATAACCATAGGTACATTAAAATATTTAGTTCAATTTTTATTAAGTACATTTAACTAACCCAGCATATATATTGATTTTATACTAAAAGTACATTGAATATAAGTTTGAAGTACAATTAATCGTTATTATATGTATATTTTAACTCAAGTCTTAACTAAGATATATATAAAACGATATATTATAAGATGACAGCAAGATAGATGTGTCACAGTGATAATAATAAAGACAACCAAACTAAAAGGTCGTGGGTGTGTAGCATCTTCCGTCCGATTCATTTGTGAAAAAAAGAATTAATGGAAAAGGAAAAAACTGGATTTTTTTTTTTTTTTTTTTTGAGAAAATTGTTGATTACAGTCTTATAAAACCATTTTTTGAAAGTTACAGCCTTATAATTTTTTTTTTTGAAAATTACAGCCATAATATTACTTCTGATCATAAATTACAGTCAAAACATTAACTCTGTCGGGAAAGTGCTGTCAATTTGAATTTTTGTGACTTATGTTCGTTTTTTAAGACCAAAATACCCTTGTCTTCAACCTTTTGCCCTTGTGTTGATCCCCAAATCAGATTTCACACCTCCATTTCTCTCTAATTCTTCATTTATTCAACACCACCACCTAATCTAATTCACTCATTTCTTCAAATTCTACCCTAATCAATTTAATTGAATGCTAGTTCTATTATTTCCATTTTCTCTAAAAATTAATTAAAGTTCTTTATCATCAATTTTCCCCAAATTGAAAATAATTAGGGTTCTTCAATTTTCCCCAAATTGAAACTCCGAAATTCAATTCAATCAATTGAAAAACAACAAATTGGGGAATTTCTCTCTAATTCTTCATTTCTTCAACAACATCACCTAATCTAATTCACTCCTTTTCTTCAAATTCTACCCTAATCGATTTAATTGAATTCTAGTTCTATATTTTCATTTTCTCTTAAAATTAATCAGTGTTCTTCATCATCAATTTTCCTCAAATTGAAAATAATTAGGGTTCTTCAATTTTCCTCAAATTGAAACCCTAAAATTCGATTCAATCAATTTTAAAACAACAAATTGGGAAACATATAATATTTGCAGAAACACTACCAAGAGAAAATAGATTTGGGGAAATTTTGGGGAAAATTTTAGAGAATAGGGGTGAGGTAAATAATAGGTAAATTGAAAAAAAATCTGTAAGTAAGCAAAGAAATAAGCAAGGGTATATCGGTTAATTTTTGATAAAATTGACCGGAAATGTCATAGCGCTGCCATTTTTAAAGATAATAATATTATGACTGTAATTTTCAAAACAAAAATTATAAGGCTGTAATTTTCAAAAAATGATTTTTATAAAGTTGTAATCAATAATTTTATTTATTTATTTATTTTTATTTTTTTAAGGACAAAAATTGGAAAATTATTACCATTCGAGCAAAAGAGAATTCACTGCAAAGGGGATGAAATCAGTTACCGTGCGCCAAATATTATTATTTCCCCTCCCCGAATTGCATTCTTATGTCCCAAATTTCCCCTAATTTCCCCTAATTTCTCCAGAACCCTAATTTGATTCATCAATGAATTTCAAATTTCCCTCATCCTTGGACAACATTCCCCCAAATCCTAATCCTAATTATAATGGAAACCCTAACTCTTCTTACTTCACTCAGCAAGCAATTCGAGGTGATTTCTCCTCTCATTGCATTTAATCTCTTATCTTTTATTCATCAATTACTTTCGATTTACTAATTTTTATTTTATTGTTTTGATTAAGCGGGTTACGCGACTGGTGATGTAAATCACCGAGAAATCAATGGATTTACGACGACAAGTGACGTAAGACGCCGTGAATTTGAGGGATTTACGTCGACAAATGACGTAAGACGTCATGAAATTGAGGGATTTACGTCGACAAATGACGTAAAACGCCACGAGTTTGAAGGATTTACGTCGACAAGTGACGTAAGACGTCGGCAATTTCAGTATCCTTCAAACGCAGTTGACGTCGTCGGCTCGAACCCGATCGATGTGAGGGGTTCAATGGAGCGAGAAATGGCGAAGGAACGAATACGAGCGGAGATAATCGCAGAGGAGAATATGCGAAAAAGGCTTCTAGAAGAGGAAGTTAGGAGAGAGATGATGCGGGAGAGAGAATTAGGATTTCGCCACCGTGACTATGGGGTTGGTGGGTCCACAGGGTTGATTAGGATGGAGCCGCGGCGGGACCCATTTTCTAGAAATTTTGAGCACCGAGACAGAGGCGGTAGTGTTGGCGGGTCGGGGGTCTGGTCTCACCGGGAGGTTGAGTTTGGAGGTGGGTTCGACACAATGCCGTACAATCAGGATTATCGGAATAATCGGGTGGCTCAAAGGAGTGGTAATGGTGTCATATTACGTGAGATTAAGGAGGTTGGTCGTGTTGTTGATCCGCATGATGTTAGCAAGGATAAAGCTATTGTCCTGGTCAGTAATTCTGATTTACTCGTACTTTTTCTTTTGTTGATTTAATCTTTTGGTCTTTGCATTGCCTTTTATTGTTTTTTAATACATAGCGATAGTTCGCTCTGATTGAATAAATATTGCTTGTGTTTTGGTGCATTGTAGTTCTGAGTGGTTTTGGCATTAGTGGGTTGGTTGATCTATGTATAAGTAAGTGATTGATGGTTTCATTTTTTTTTTTATGGTTGGTAACGGTTGCATGTCTTGCAGAGGTTGATGGATGTATGGGTTTCATAAAATGATTGAGTAAATCGTGCTCATGTTTTGGTGCATTGTAACTATAAGTGATTTTAGCAGCAGTGGGTTGGCTGGATGATCATGGGATTTATGCATGGTTGATGAGTTTTCTGCTCATTTTCGTTGTTAACGGTTGCATGCCTAGAACATTTGATATGGTTACAAAGGTCGCTTGTTTCATTGGTTAATGTACAAACTATGAGTGGTTTTAGCATTAGTGGGTTGGCTGGACGATCATGGGATTTATGCATGGTTGATGAGTTTTCTGCTCATTTTCGTTGTCAACGGTTGCATACCTGGAACATTTGATGTGGTTACAAAGGTCACTTGTTTCATTGGTTAATGTACAAACTATGAGTGATTTTAGCATCAGTGGGTTGGCTGGATGATCATGGGATTTATGCATGGTTGAGGAGTTTTATGCCCGTTTTCGTAGTTAACGGTTGCATGCCTAGAACATTTGATATGGTTTCAAAGGTCACTTGTTGCATATCCCTTTTGGTTAATGTACAAACTTTGGGCGATATTTTTCTGAAGTTGCCGACATTATTTTTTCACTCACTAGGCATGTAATGTTGGTGGCTTTAGTAATTTTTTTTTGGTATAAACTTGACCTATCTTTAGTCTAGCTTATAACTACACTTGCCGGCCATCTTTATCCATGGTCCATGGATTATGTGGATCAAGATACAATCCTGACCTTGCTTTAATATGAAATTACATGTGAATGCGACAACATTACCCTAGTGTGTAAATATATCAAATATAGGCGAATTCATTCTATTTTAATCACACAAAAGGTTGTTAAATGAATAAAATCTGATGAACTATTTAGTAAATTGCATTCAGAAATTCATTAAAGGCTACAATATTAGTGTACTTTAGTAGTTTAGTGTACAATTTTGATTATTCCATCTTATTTTAAAGCCATCTAATTGTGAGTCTTTGGTCTCAATTTTGTCTTTAAATAACAAGAATCATATAAATATATGTATTGGAAATTGCTTCACAATATTGCCTTTTGCAATTGCAATTTTTAGGGGAACTACAAAGTTGAATCTTGCTCAACGTTAATTACGCATGGTCAAAGGCTCAAAGCTGGGTACTTGGTAATTGATCCTATTCCATGTGAAGTTCCCCTTTCAATTGGGCACAAGGATTAAGGGAGTGAATAAGGACCACACAAAACACACTACCCCACATACAATTACCAACATACAATTAAATTTAGATCACACAAAACTTCCAACTAAGGAAATAAGGAAGATAACCCGAGTTTTTCCGAAAATGGAAATAAGGAACTTCACATGGAATAGGAGGGAGTATGAGTTATATGACAACTTGACGAGTTCCTTTGATTTATGTGGTTGGGCATGTTTCAGCGTTTAACGTTCTACCTATGTTGCACCAAAATTTGTCATTTTGCTTGTTAAGTTCGGTTTATGCTGCAACGTAGTTCACTTATTACTCATCTTTATATTTTCTAAATGGGCTGGTTTTAGTGTTTGACAACGTGATATACTTGTCATCCCTCTGATGGTTAAGTGGTTGACTGGTATTTTCAGCAGTTGATGCTCTGCTTTTTTCAATACCACGCATATTGTGTTTCTTTAGTCTTCGGTGACTTGGTATGATCTATTGTGGTGTTATTTAGCTATAGAAAGTGAATAGAGTTATTCAATTGAAAGGGTAAGTTCTTCACTATACCAATATGGAAAGAACTTTATGAATCGGTAAAGAAAGGTCCATGTTTCATTCTCCAATTTGTATTCTTCATGGTGAATGTTGTGATCCATTGACAAGTCGCTCTCTCGGGAAATTTGTGTACCATGAAAGAAACCTAGACTTCGTAGAGGCACTAACCATTCATAGTGAAGTCAAATATGTCTTCCAAAGGGTCTTTCAGGCCATAAATTGAAGCAGGACAATATGTCCAAGGACCTTACTAGGTTTCCTTGTTGATTTTGGCCCCTGAATGACATTTTTCACTAGAGCTTTTACCATCATTCTTCTCAAAAAAAGATGGCTTCGGAGGATGTTTCTCACTGTTTATGGTTAAGTTGTCTCTATTACATAAGTTTTTTTCCCTCAATTTCATTTGTTTTGTTGTCATTAGTGGTAGACTGGTTGGGAATAATAAGCTCAGAGGCTGGGAAAGTAGTCTCTAAGAAAGTATTTGAATTACCAGTTGTATAAGAATAGTCTTATTGACGTAGCAAAACAATCCGATATGAAAGTTAAATATGGGAAGAGAACCGTATTTGAATATTGTGAAAGTAAGTAAAGTATATCGGTCTTTTGGAACAAATGATACTCTGTTTTAAACAAGTGGATGCATTGCTATCTATCTCTAATTGAATTGAGTTTGATCGTTTGGAGCTTTACTAAAAGCTTTGAAAAAAAGTACATGTATAGAGATTTAAATATTTTGGTGTTTTTATAGAGACATCACAACTGCTCTAATAGTTAATCCTTATGTCAAAAGTGCTAAAAAAACAGATTAGGAGGCTGCATGTACATGAGAATGACAATTATAGTTCTATGTATAGGAAATTTGGCTATGTCTATATGAAAGGACAAATGAAGAAGAGGAAAGAAATATTGTCACAAAGTTGATGCCTACAGCCTACTACTATTTTCAATGACAAACCATGGTTCTTGTAAATTTCATAAGCACAATGGATGAAACGATAACAAAACACAATAAAGGAGTTACAACAGCACATTGCAAATTCACTCGTTTAGAACATATAGACCTAAGACCTACTGCCCAATCCAACCAATGTTTCCTTTTACTTTTGGATGGTCTTCAAGGCGACACTTTGACCGTATTTTTCTCCCTTTATACATAGAAATTTTTCACAAAAAAATATAATTATTTGAAAGATATCTTCATAACAAAACTAAATATGTTAGTTTTATCGCTCGAAGTTTTATATTTTTTAATGAACTAACGAAAAAGTTTGACCTCCAAAAAGCAATAGGGAGCATTGGATTGGATTGGATTGGATTGGAGTATATCTTTTTTCATCTTATTCATTTGCCCTATCATATAACCATAGTCAAGTTTCCTACACAGAAACTATAACTGCCATTCTCATCCACGTGTAACCGAGTCCGTTTTTCAACACCTATGCGATTAGGACATATATTTGAGCAGTTGTGATGTTGTCTATACCAACACCACAATATTTGAATTTCTCTACCACTATTCTATTCTTTTCAGAACTTTAAGCGTGCATCCGAAAGATCAACCTTTAGTTTACTACCAGTAGAATTCAGAGTTAGAGCAACGCATTGCAAATTCATTTAAAAGAGTTGTCATTTTGAATTCCATTCTCACTTTTCCGTTTTTCTTTACCAGCTCGGATGGTTTAGTTATGACAGTAAGACTCTTCATATGAAACTGACAATTTAATTACTTTCTCAAGACTAGTCTTTCCTGAGTTTTTGAGTTTGTTGTTCTCTTCCGCTAATGATAAAATGGATGAAAAACTTATACGACAATAGACAACATAACCATAAACAGTGAGAAACATTTTTAGAAGCTATCTTCATTCGAGAAGAATGATGGTAAAACCTCAAGTGAAAAAGACACGTAGGGAGAAAATGTAAGAAGAATGTGAAGAAACCAGTAGTAGGGTAAAATAAGGAAATAGAAAAAATTCATGAAGATAAATTTTGAAATCAAACAAATTTCCAACATGATTTCTGATACAAGCCTCTCTTGTGCTCCAACAATAAAAAAATTGAAAGAGTTATTCTCGCGATTGCCTCTCCCATGTTGCCCCTTTTTTGAGATTTACCCGTTTTCTTCACATGAGAATCTGTCTTGGTACACAGATACACTTGAGACTGAAATGCTTGCTGCTAAAGCAAAACAGAAGTAAGGACTTGCCTCTGATTTTCGCAGCATTTCACATTGTGAGCATGGTTTAAAATCTGGGCTGATACGTTCGCATTGTGCGGGATGTTTGTATCAAAGGCGGTGGGTACGAGTTATCACTTACAGGAGGAAAAAATTGGCAGTTGACCAATTTATAACATGCATCGGCCAACTCGGTTTGATCCGGTCTGTGAAAAACTTGAGATGACCGGGTTATAACGTGTACTAGCCAAAGTATGTAACGAAGAGCACTAAAAAATTGTCGAATATTGGTCAAATTAATTATTTTAAATGGATTTAATCTTAACTTCATATGAAATAGACAATGTATCACTGTGACAACCGCTCGGACTGCTAAAGAATCAAATGATTTAGGTTCAGATGACCTTGTGATAGCATTTTTTTCCTTTTTCCTCTTAGGTCGAGATGACCCTGTTAGAGCATGTTTATGGTTACTTGGAATCAAAACAATTGGTGTGCCTAGGCACAGTGCTGCACTAGACAAAATGCCTCGAGGCTCTCTTGGCACTCCTAATTGCTTTGGAAGCTTTGTGTTCGATGGACTTGCCTTGTCCTTTTCTCATCGGAGCCTTAGCTAGTGGGTCCAATGATTATATATCCTTGTCTCCTTTTGTTCTTGAATTTGATTCTTTTATCCTCCTTTATTTGAAATGGTCTGTATGTGTCCATGGCTGGGTAAATTGTGGTTAATCTTCGACAGCAAACAGAGAATTACCGCCTTAAAGACAGCCTGCTGGTTTTGAAATATGATCCTTTATTTATCTTCAGCCCTTTTCCTTTTTGCTATCCCTCGTTCTATTTTATTCCCTTATAACCACTGTACTTCGCCATTCACTTTCTTGTCATTTTTTGTTCGAGCTCAATTGCAGGCCAAATCTAGTGCTAATCTCGCTTATCTAAAGCGCAAGACAATGACGCCACCTGTCGGAGGTGCAACTGAAGTCTTCAAGAAACAGAAAACTAAAGAGCAATGGAGATGTGCTTTATGTCAAGTTACTGCGACAAGTGAGCGAGGCTTGAAGGATCACTTTCAGGGCAAAAAGCACCAAGCTAACGAAAAAGGAATAGTTCCTCACAGGACAGGCTTTGGTACTGAGCCATTACCAAATACGGTTAATTCCAGCACAGTCAAACCTTTGACTCTAGTTAGCATTCCTAGTACTTCCAATGTAAAGAATAATGGGAAACGACGTGGTGAATCATCATTGGCCAAAGTTGATATTGCACCCTCGCGAAATGCTACTCACCCTCCTCTCAAGTTGAAGAAGACTGGCAAAGTACTTGGCGCAGGTAAAAGGGGTAAGCAAAAGAAAGGGTTCCAGTTTTTTTGTCAAATGTGTCAAATTGGAGCTAATTCAATGATAGTGTTTGATGCACATAAGAAAGGAAAAAAACATTTGGCCAATTTGTCTGTGACTAATAAAACGGATGAAGCTGCCCAAAACTCTAAGGACACTCTTGTCAAGTCAAAGGGGACTTCTTCTAGCAAAAGAGGTAATCGAGAAGCAAAAGGCTCCGCCAGTGGTAAAAGTGTTAAGCCAAAGAAAAAGTTTCAGTATTTTTGTGAAATATGTCAGATTGGTGCTAATTCAATGACAGTGTTTGATGCACATAAGAATGGCAAAAAACATTTAGCAAAATTATCCGAGCTCAATATAACTGATGAATCCGTCCGAGTTGAAGCATCACCTAAGAAAGCTCTGAGTAGCGGAGAAAATTGTGATGGTGATTTTAAAAAAGAAGAAACTAGTGGAGGCAATTGTGACGGAGTTGACAAAGAAGGAATTGAAGAAACTGATGGAGAAAATTGCGAGGGTGATGTTAAGGAAGAACTTGAAGAAACTGGTGGAGAAAGTTTTGATGGAGAAGAACTTGATGAAACTGGTGGAGAAGATTTTGACGATGATGCCAATGAAGAACTTGAAGAAACTGGTGAAGAAGATTTTGACGATGATGCCAATGAAGAACTTGAAGAAACTGGTGATGACGATGATGCCAATGAAGAACTTGAAGAAACTGGTGATGACGATGATGCCAATGAAGAACTTGAAGAAAGTGGTGACAGTGATGGTAGCAGACCGGAAGGCATGGAGATGGTTGTGGAAGCAGGTGATGGTGAGACTCTAGCTCCAAATTTGACCGATCAGGTGACTGTTTACAACGAGATTGATTGCTGAATAATCGGCTCGTAAGCAAGATTTGTATTACATACATTTTGTTGATTTCTTTTATTCAATCTCTTGAGACTCTCCTAGACTGAAGATCTGGTATTTAAAAATGTCTGCTGAATCCTCCATATCTTGTGAATAAATGGCCTCTTTCCCTTTCTTAAATGTGCGGGTTTTTTTCCCTCTCCTGATCGGTGTGAATAGCTGGTTCACGTTCAACCTTGTTAATAATATTCGACATAGTTCTACTCTTAATTCTTTTGTCTTCATGAATTATACAGTCTATTTGTACGTATAGCGCAGGTTGAAGATTGTTCCTTTGATTTTCTTTTCCTATCACACTTATTAATCATAAATTCTTGCTTGTGACGAATATAAGCTTTTGACGTTTTACAACCGTTCTAAATAATTTTACAGAGTACAACCCAAAAAAAAAGGAAAAAAAAAAAGTTCACAAGACACAAAGAAACAAATACATATATTTCGGGTTCTTTTTTTTAAAATCACTCCATTTATTGGCTGTTATCGTTTCGCTGTCGAAGTTCTCTTCTTTTGGGAGGTCAAAGGACTCGTAGCTTTCGCAAAGCTCCTACGTGATCTTTAAATGTTACGGAATTTCTTCAAGGTGGCATCTTTAGTCCTTCGGTCCTTCCCACTGTTTTGTCACACTAATATAATTTGTTTCTTCGCCTACTCGAGATTGAAAACGTTGATATTCCGTTTATAATCTGTATTATCGATCTTCAATTTCGTTTTGTTCTGAACTCATTCAATTGCGTTTCGTTTAGAAGTGTCTATTGTTTCAACATTTAACGTTTAATCTTTGAAAATGAAAATTGTAAGAAATCGTGCAATTTAGCTGTTTTGTAGTTTCTACTGCAGTACTATGATACTGAGGGTTTCAACTTCTCTCCAAGAACCTTGTACATGAGACTGGTTTCATGATCCAAGTCATAATCCTTATATAAGAACTGAGGTGAGAAACATACAGTAAGAAGAGTTTCGCTCTTGGCCGTACATGTAACATTAACGTCTCTGTAGCTCCTCGGTCCTCTTAACGGAGTAACAACTAACAATGGCTTACGCAATGAAAGCTTTAACAGTAGAGCTAATATTGGTGCTTGATATATTATCATAAACTTCAGACTGGACAATATGTACAGTGGGTTTTGTGACAGTAACTTATTCAAAGGATATCTCTCTCATATATGTACTGTTGAGAGGAATTTCATATTCTCCGCACTTATTCTCTTTTCTCCAGCAATTTGATTCCATATGCTTGTATCATATCCAGAGCTACAAGCACAAATATAAACGCATCAACTCAGTTTGATGCAATATATGACACAGGCTCAGGCTTACAAATAATTTATGTGGCAAAAGCGTGGTACAAAAAAGTCGTACACCAGAAATAAGGAGCAACATATAAATTGGTATTACTCGTATCACACATATTTCACCTGGGTCGTGACAATGCCATCACTTTGCAAAGGTTTTAAAGGTAACTACAACCATATCTTGACATGTTATAGGCTGCATTTATGGCATACCGATAGAGATCAGGGCGTGATGACTTATTCCGTAATCACTACCAGAAGGATATTAAATACCACACGGTTGTTCGTTTGTAGCTCTATAAATGATCCTACACTTTTTAGGTGCAAAGCAAAGCACAAAGGCATTTTTAATGCTGATAGGTTTCGAAGTCATCATGAGCGCCACTGTCAAATGAGTTTACATACTAATTAAAGTAGCTACTGATGTGTATGATCCTACAATGCACGTTTAGAGTTTTGGGTTTGACGTTAACATCATTGGATACTGAAAACAGAAGCTAGCAGTACCAAGTTTATTACCTGGAACATACACTTCTGGCTGAATAGGCCTCAGGATACCTCTTGTCTTGATCTTGTTGGTAAGCAAGAGCTGCATTAACAATTGAAAAGAGGCGGCCAGCTAAGGAAAAACTTAATCAAATTTCAAGAAGGGATGAACAATATGTGCTTGAAATTGTTCAGGATCAGCAACAAGAGAGATTATATAAAAGGATGTACCAGAGCTCCTATTGCAGCAGGAATCCCAACTGTGAGAGCCATGGCAGATGTGGTTCTTCCTCTTTCCGTCTTTCCAAACTCCAAAAGTGTTGCCTGATGTTTTTCTGTGGGCTGAGCTTCTGAAAACTCTATCTCTACTTCATGGTATAGAAGAACCATGTCCTGATAATCCCATAAGATTTATTGACATGTCAAAAAGTTACAACGTGTCCTGATAAAGAGAGGTCAAATGAACGCTGCAAAAGCCTATCCAATTTTATATTTTCAGTGTGTAAACGGAGCCACGAGTCAGTTTTGATGCTGACATGTTTTGAACCTAGGTCATAAGTATATTTACCATTGTTGTCAGAATCCCGATTAGATCCTACGATTCTACGATTTTACAATCTAAAAATGCTTGACCGGTCCCAGATCTTACGATTCTATCATGGTTGTAGAATCTTACGATCCTATTCATTGGAAAATTTCTAGAGATAGGATCATAATACGATCCTATGATTTTACGATCCTACGACCCGATTCCATAGTAAAAATATTAATATATATTCTTATAAAATGACATCATAAAACCCAAATTTTGGTGCAAGTTGTTGAATCATGTTCATACAACAATACTATAATCATTAATTATCAATATTTCATGGATAAATATTAATATATACTGTAAGTAACTATATTTAGTGAGTTTGTAGCATCTTAGGATTCTACCAATTTGATCCTACCCTCCTTATCGATCCAAAGTAGAATCCCGATCCTAACAACATTGATATTTACTGTTCAATGACTTTACCAGCTAAGTAGCCGTCATTGCTTGAATGACCAATAATGGAAACTACAAATCATGATGGAAAATCCTCCAACCATATGCTGAGATTCAGATAGGTACCTGCTCTTCACAGGAATAAGCAAGCCTTTCTTCCATGCAAAGACATGTGACATCAAAAATAGTCTGGCATGAAGAAGGTATAACTGTTTTCTCAAGGAGTCCCAAGAACCTGATCATTTATAGAAGACCAAAAACGTAAAGCGTCAAGGGTGGGAATTGATTTCAAGTCATTTTCAGAATTGAAAGACTTAGATATACACTAGTACAAGATCTGCAGTAGGAAATAGTATAATGCGACTCATTTTTTAAAAGATACAGAGTACATGTTATATTTCTTGGGTATTTCATCGAATCAGATAATATGTTTGTAATTTTGTATAGTGCTAAACTCACTCACATGATTGTCCTTGCTGTTTTGAAAGCAGTTTCTTGCTGTTTACTGTGTCCAAGAGAGATGATCCTTTCTGCAATGTCTGCCTCTCCAATTTGTGAGCCTGATGAACTATCTTTCTCAACTCCCAGAAGCGTACATGTGAATGTTTCAAATGTAGGTTTTACAGAACTCTTAAGAATTTCATGGGTTTCGCCATCAAAGAAACCGATTCTTGCTAGAGTCCCCATTATTTCGCTAAAACCTAAAGATTTGAAGCATTATTTATTGCAATATTTGTTAGCGTGAAGAACAAAATCAGAGAACTGGTTAAGTTTCATACCTTCATAGCGTAGAGTTCCTCTGAAGATTGTTGATGCCTCCTCCCCTATTTTGTAGATGTCTCCATAAACTAGAGAGTTACGATTTGGGAGGACTTCCAAAGCAAAAGCTGGGAAGTCAGGAAGGCGGAACTTTACTGCTGAATCATAAAGATTATCTCCTGAAGGCATGAGAGAAGATGATAAATTATTTAGTTTAGTCACAAGGTTGAGGCAGAAATGCACTTCATTGGTAAATCATGTATGGCAAATAACTAACATCATTACCGGAGTGCCACGAAGGCTCCCTCTATGACAAGGTAAAGAGAAAAGATGTACGCAATCTTACCCTTGTGTTGTAAACACAAAAAGAGGAGGTAACGGATAGTCCAGCATGAAACAAGTGTCGAGAATTGCATCAACTGTTTGCTACTTCACAATATAAGAAGTGGACACACTTTCATGGTCAATTTTTATTCCAGCCTATTCCATAGGTGCTTAATGTATTGGATTAACCAACTAGTTTATGATCATGGTGTTGGTAGGCAGTGTCTCTACCAGAATTCCTGCCTCAGATTTCTACTATAAATTAACCTAATGTTATTTCCCAATTTTAATATAAAACTGTAGGAGCTTACCATTAATTTGTATTTCTTCTCCTGCAGATCTGTATTTAGCAGGATTACGCCCAGCTCTTATTGCACCAGCAGGATTCCAGCTACGCAAAAGAGAAAAGAAAGAAGCGTTGTATGTCATTTGAGACAGATATGTGTAATGAGAGGATTTTTAACAGAGTAGTTCTAAGAAGAAATGTCTCGAAAAGATCACACAAGATATTCCAATCCTGGGTCCTACCGGTTACTCATCTTCCCATGCCAGCATCATGAAATAGATATAAGATATTTACTTCTACAACAATGATCACCAACGCAAGCTTTAGTAATGATTCAATACTTCACCAGACTATTAGGAGTTCTATTGATATTTATAGCAGACTAATACTATAGATGGACACAACTTTGCAAGATCTATAGCATCTGAAATGTCAGACATAATCAAAAGAGAACAGACTGTTACTACTAATCTTTTTTGTATGCCAAAGGAGATACAAGGCCAAATTGTGAAGATACCTTCAACCTGCATAAGTGTCACATACGCACATGTGAGTGTCCCACATCGGAAGAAGAGAGAGTTAATCACTTTATGAACCAAGGAGTTACAGTACGTCACCCACTACCCACTGCCGATTTTTTTTTTGGTTTGGAAACTCTTTTGGATGTATGAAGTAGACTCTCTCTTCTTATGGGTCTGACCTAGGTAAGTGAGAATAACAACATGGTCCTGAACTCTATCTCAGGTACTAGTTTTGATCAAAGAGTTCAGTCAAATATTGATGAATCTTCTTATGCATTCTGTAAGTTAAAAACAAGAAACGTGTTTTTTGGCACAAGACAGTGTTGCTTCATTACTGAAATCAGCAATGTAGACCCTAATCTTCAAAAATGTGTATAGTTCGCATGGGCTGGAATGCTGAACACTCAGCCAATTAAGTCAAAAATAAGCATGAACCAAAGCCCAGCATTTTTCATTGCATTAAGTACCTGAACTTATATGCTAGAGGATTGTTTGCTGCTGCTGGTGACGGAAGGCCTCCACAGTAAGAAGTGAAAGATCGTACTTTTCCCCCTTGAGCATGAGCTTCATCGATCATCTTCATAGCCATCATATGATCTGTGCCAAGGATGGAGTTTGTTGAAAATAACGTTCTCTCAAAAATACATTCAGCAAGCTTTTACGAATTTTGCTAGTGGCTAATGAAAATCTTATAAGAACTTGTATTATCTTTACTTCACTGACATTTGAAGTCCTTGACAACTGGTAAATGAGGTAGCAGACTAGAAGAACTACAGCAATTTCAATATACCACCACAGGAAAGAGTTTTGCGAGGTTTCTTCAGGCTCTAAGCATAAAAGGTCTATGAATTTATTGAGAAGGCTCCTATATTTTACTTTGTCTCTTCACTTTTGGGACCATACCCATGTCCGACATGACACTTTAGAATATGGGTATGACATACGCTCCACACACCTCCCAATCCTACAATTCTCATAGCGGAGGCAAAAGGGAGGCTTGCATGACAAAAGTAGCAGAGATGTCGAGTATATGAAACATATACTGTAATTTTAAATTTGTAAGTCTTATGTGTTGATCTCTCCATTTCTCTTTAAAATTACTCCCTTCAATTCTTTGGAATTGCTCTAACTTCAGAAATATGCGAGGAGAGTTTTTTAAGAAATATGTTAATTAAAAAGAAAAGAAAGGAGTACAAATATTTGGAATTGCTCTAGGAACAAAGTTTCTAATGTTTCTCTTTCCACATTAGTAGACTGTCGGCATCTACAAAAAATTGTGCATCTAGTATTATTTTAGTTTATCGATGCAATTTCTCCCCAAAGAGAACCTCTTCACGTACCGATTCCAGGATCAAGGCCCATTTCACCAAGAACTGTGACACCCGCATGTTTTGCACTCTCATCCAGCTTTGACAATGAATCATCAACGTAGCTAGCTGTAACTAGATGCTTCTTTAGCTGTATAAAAGAAAATAAAATCATTCCAGTTAATTATAGTTTAGTGTTCAGATATGTGTATTTGGCTAGTTGCATGCAATCCTATAGCATCGCACATGAAACATGCAATTTATATTATTCTGAAAATTATTTCCTTACAGACAAAACAGTCAGAAATTTGCCACATCATCATACCATCACAGGATTACTTAGCTCCGGGTACTCGGTTATTTCTGGCCAGATCTCAAACCATGTTTTGAGCCTTTAGATTACAAACATGCACCCATGTACAGATAATAATTTAAATAGATTAGAGAATTGAAAAAATCATTATTAGTCGGTAAGAAATTACCTTGATACATGCATTGGCGATGATAACATGGCAACTTGCCGGAAGTAGACTAATGACAACTTCAACCTACATGTAATCAAAATCATGATTATAGAAAACAAACAAAAGCTTCCTTTGGTATGATCACAAAATGAGACTCGAGACTTAAGAGAAACAAAATTGAAGCTCGAAATTCGCCACTGCACCACCGTTCTATGATACTACCTCCATGCGACCATGCTAAATTTATTTTTTCCACTTTGGTGATCAACGGATGTCAACTTTCACTGGAAGTTTCTCCACATATATATAGAGGGAGTACAATGTCAAAAGCCTTACCTCTGAAACATATTTAAGAAGGCTTTCTTGATCTGCTATATCAAGCTGCACAGCAGTTGCATTGGCAATGCCTTCAGTGACCTGCACGGAAATGAAAAAAATATTCAATCCCCAAGCATAGCATTTTCTCAAAGACTAGGGATGATTCAACCCAAAGAAAACATGTGCAATGTAAATATACATCATAACTGTACTTTCACTGTTCTGATAATGTCGTCAAAAACATGCCTTCTCCCTGTCCAATATCAACTAGGTATTACCCTGAACTAGACTGTGTTATAGACTTTTTACCAGTAAATTTTGAACTAGATTGAAGGCTAGATTCAGACAATTTCATATGAGCATGTCTACAATAAGACCACCATATAGTAAAAGACCACTTTACTCCCTAGAATAAGCAAAAAGTCATGGCATTAAATATAGGCTGCAACATTGAGTGTGATCTAGTTATCAAGGTTTTGAAGGTTCTCGCAGTCGTATCTGAAGGCGGCATTGGCGGTACTCATGGTGCGACAATATATATTAGGCAGGGATAACCTTTTTCAAGATAAGACTAAAATTGAAATGTAGTACCATACTACTATGTCTAAAAAACCGTTATAGACCCATCTTCACTATCTTCACTCTCTCTGACTCCTCATCTACGCTCCATCTCTACCACCACTGCCCTACACCCAACTACCAACAACTTCACCCTTGAGCTCACCACTAGGGCCGTCCAATCCATCTGACCCATAAAAAGTTAGAGAAAAAAAGATGGAAGAGGTGGAATGTGAATCAGAGATATTCAGAATAACCTCTTTTGCATCCTTAAGGTACAATGAAGCAACAATGACCTCAACTTTATCAGCTACATCAACATCATCACCCATACAGTTTCCAAACAATGGGAATGATGAAAGACTTTTAACTGATGCTAAAAACTCGGCCGCTGGTCGGCAGACACGACCCGCACCAACAATAAGAACTACCGCTTTTCTTCTTATTTTGTCTGCGCCTTTATCTTGGATCTTACCAACTGTGAGGGCAACCTTACTCGGTTCTTTCGTCACCATTCCATTATTACCACCCTTATTAGCAACGGAAGTTAAAGAATCAATTATTTGGTCCAACACTGAGCTATCATCAGCACTAACCTATCAAAAAGGCAAAAGACAAGAAGTTAATTCCTTAGTCATTACTGGTGATTAAGATAAAAGTGAATCAGGAATGCTTATGACAAATATCAGAATGACATAGAACCAAAAGAAGGATCTTTTAGTGGTACACTGGAAAAAGCATGTGATTATAGATATACAAGTTAGATGGGGTAGGAGCTACATACTTCTAGCTCAGAGTATGACATGACATCAGCACTCTGGCCGACATGACACTTGACTAATTGGAAGCTTCCACCAGCTGCCTCTATTTTATCCAATGCCTCATTTATCAGAAAATCATCAAACAGATGACCGTTCAAAGATACCTGCCGATAACCAATATATTAGCAAGAAAATAACAATGTGTCACTAAATACATGATACTACAAAACTGTCATCATTAGATTTTGGTACTAAAAAGCTCTGCAACATTTCCCTGTCTTTTTATTAAGAGAAAAACTGCAATCTCTATCACAATTAAGTAACTAAACCCAATGTGAGAGAGATGGTCCTAAAGCGAGGCCTAGAGGACACGCATGTTGTATGTAAAGCCAATGAGAAAGCTTATTCTAAGACAAATTGCCATATTCACTGAAGCGCAGCAATATCTAGAGGATCCACATTCACCTAAGATCATGAACTCTATGCCACAACCTCAAAGATCATGACAGACCAGGTGATGAGTGAATAAATCAGACTGCGAATTATAATCTGAGTAAAATATTTCACCATTAAATCACACAACACACATACATAAACGAAGCTCTTGAGATCTGCGTTGAACTTTTTTTCTGCAACTTGTAATTACCAACCACAAACTCAGAGGGTCATTAGTGACTTGGTGTGTCAAATAACCACATAGGGAAAGTTGGCAACTTATGAAGAGGCCACAGATGTCCCAATTACTCTTTTCCTCTGGCCTCATCACCAGAGGTTGCTGTCAGTACCACGGAGGTAAGAAAATACTTGAGATGCATTTGAAACAAAACTGATCAAAAATACTTACTAATACTGAATGTTTTTTCTGATTGGAAAGAGAATCTGAAAGTGTCTCGGGTTTGTCACTGTATCAAAGAAGATAACAAAGAAAGAAAACATTCATTTACTACGGAGTATATATATACTAGGGGATATAAAGAAAACAATCAGGTTTATCTCATTTTTACAACGAAATAGCTTACTCTGAGGCAGATTCACGCATACGAGGAATGTACTCATATAAAGAGGTGAGTTCTCCCCTGTGAACAATACAAGCTAGTTTCAAATGGGTGGGTAATTCTTCAAAATCTTTTGTGGATGCTAGATGACCAACAAACTGTGAAAGAATATTTCCAAAATGTTGGGAAGCCTGTCAATAAAAGAAGTATGGACAAGCTGTTAGATAAAGATACTCAACTTTAGTAGCTACTGCAGTCAAACATACCTCACAATATATGTTATTGTGACTCTTCATATTACGTTGTGTACCTATGTCTGCCACACGGCACTGAGGCATTGGTTTGACAACTGGACACTTAATTTTAAGCCAAAAACATGTGGACTTTTCATAAAATATGCATGTCAACACTTGGACACACACCCATATTGAATACTACTTCTAAACTAGTTTGAGTGACATAGGTCACAATCAAACTATACAAGAAAAAGATCTGGAAATTGACAAAGCACCTCTTTTGCAAACTCAGTGGGAAGAATGTCAACAGCAGAGCATATCACACCTTTACCATCCATGTCATTTTGGTATGTATCTGTAAAGGGATCAAATCTAAAAACAGAAAGTTTAAGATTGTGCATGTGTATAAAATATAAATACAATATGTCAAATAGTTCTACGGTAACCTGAGTATAATCACGAAACATTATGAACATTATGGGTTTCATTTTCGGATTTCCTGGTCTAGAAAATCAGGATAGTGTACTAAATGCATGAAAGTAATGTTTTATGTTATAAGAATAGTTCCAAGTCAAATAAGGGAAAAATTTCACTAGACAGAAAGTTTGTAAGTAAGAAAGAGAGATCCTATTCGGATAAATTATTCCTTTACATTTGATTCAAGACTCCACAATGAGAAAACTGACAAAGTGACAACTAGGGGTAAATTAATAAGTGATGTGGAAGGAACCTGAACAAGTTGGGATCACTTTTGGATTTCGTTTCACTCGAAAAATAATAGTAGATTTTTAGCATATTATTACCTGAAGAAAGGAGAGTCAATTGTGGTGGCTTGATTAACAAATTCAATGGACCCCCCTATATCGCAAGTTATATCGGCAATCCCAACAAGTGGGCATCTTTTGTTCATTAGTTCTTGAAGCTGGTTGGTTGTCAGCAACCTTGGAAATCTTGGCTCCCAATACATGCAGTTTACTGATGAAAAAAGGGCCATTAAAAATTTGTAATTGGTACTCTGGAAAGCATTTTCTAGGGTTATAACGGGGGGAAGACAGGAGAATACTATCAAAAAGGTCCTGGCTGAAGTTGTTGTATCAAAACTCGTGCTTAGTCAGCCAAGTCAGGTGGAATGGTGGGGGAGACAGGAGGATACTATCGAAAAGGTCGGGCTGAAAATGTTCTGAGGAAACCTCTCGGTTCTTAGAGTTCTACATCACCAATAGATAGAATTACACACGGAGTCAGAAATAGCAGAAACCATCCATCCTGGAGTTTGGACACTAAATTGATCACTCTAGTTAAACATTTTATCTATCCTTCAATGAAGATAGACTATTGTTATATAGTCCATTAATAACATTTCTTTGGAAAGAGGTTTCAAATAACCTTTAGCACACAAATTTCTATTTTTTTAAAGCTGAAGACGGGAGTATGTGTACTGACCAATTGAATGGCTTAAAAATGACGACCATGATTCAGGAGACGATGTTCTTTCTCCATTGCTGAAGACTCTTTTGCTTCTTCATAAGAAAACAAAGGCGTCTTTACAACTTTCATCAGAGAGAAAATTTTGCAGTAAAATCATCATTAAAGAGTTTTTTTATTTTTTTATCTTTTTTTTAAATCTTGCCTTCTTTTGTTCTTGATGCAAACTGTTACCAGGTTTTATGTAGGAACAAACAACAATCTTCATTTAACTTAAAAAGATAAGTATTGCTTTATGATTAAAATTTTGCTGAATAGCTGTCAAAGTAGTAGTCATGAAAACATTGTATCTATACAGCTCAGTAGTGTCTCTGAAGTCTGAACACTTTTAACTGGTCAACTGGTGGTGATCTAGTTTAGCCAGAAGTCTTAGGTATCAGATCCTGGGAGTGTAATTCAGGACAAAACCAGATGGTTTACACCAAAAAGAAATTTTAAAAAAGCAGGTAAAACCGAGCGTACCTATAACAGATGCATAAGGGGCAATTTTTTCGTGAAAAACTGGAGTGTAATGCTCTGGATGAGAGTAGTAGTTAGCCTGGTAAAAGTAAGATATTCAATGTAAAAAAGATTTCATATTAGTACATTATAGCTGAAGTGATAGGTTTGAGGAAAGGACGAACGTACTTTGTTGAAAATGTTGTTAGGATCTTTGGGTTCAACCATATCTTTACTCGTCACAACACAACCATATACTTGAAACGCTCTCTTTGACACTGGGGAATGTTGATTCCTCTCTCCAACCTGAACCAGAAGATTGCAGAAATGATAACAAATTTAATGCTCAACAAGTCAAGGGGAAGTGACCCCAAGATCATTAGTGCATTATACACAGCCCTGTACCTGAGTTGAAAACACACATAGGTTGTTTCAGGTGACCTGTGATGAGTCTGATGACAAATGCATTGAGAATTGCATCAACGGACTTCTACTTCACAGTATAAGAAGCATAAATATTTTTGTGAGCTATTTTGCTTTATCACAAATAATTTAGTATATTTAGCTCCATTTAAACTACTCCATATCGACACAACTTAAGTTAGTTTGATCATCTGTCCTCATACTATAATTTTGTTCTTCTAAAGGAATAACCGCTAAGGAAGTTGCAAGTTTTCTCTTGCGATTCCAAATGGCCATTGAATCTGCACGATGTAAACCATAAACATTGTACAAAAGGAAAAAAAAAAAAACAAGGAATAACTTACTGCTTCAAACAGCTCAGGCAGTCTGCTAGGTTCAACAAATTTATGAGGTAGAAGCTTAAATATCTCTTGCACACCTTGAGAAACTGCCTCACATATGAAACATATTGTCACAGCATATTCTATAATATGTAGTATCAAGCAAAAGCTAACTAAATGCAAAAAAAAAAAGATTGGAACCGAGGAACAAAATCAAACGTCTTAATAAAAAAAATTAGCTCTTGGTGGACAAGGATTTCTAACAATTTATATTAGCAACATAGCAGAAATGTTTGAGATCTCTCATATAGCAAAGATTGACTAAGTACCGTTTCCCGAGCCGGTAAATACAAAAACCAAGGGGCATATTCCGGATGGCAGTCCTAGAGTGGAGATCTCTTCACCAACAGATATAACAGCAGCCTTGGAAGCAGCCAATGAAGGATACATGTAAGATGCACCGAGGGAGAGGAAAGGTGTCGAATATCCAAAACTTAGGTAACCTAAAAAGAGCCATACATCAAGATCAACAGCCAAAAAAAATCGTACTATAAATGTTCCTTTATATTAGCTGTTTTTAGAAGTCAAGTTAATATCATAATGACATCTTTGTAGACTTCTTTTCTAATGAAACCCTTACGAAAAACTTTAAGAATTTTTGAAGCTAATGTCACATACGCTGTCCTAGGCCATGTAAGAAATCAATCATTCCAGCTCTGCCAGCATATTTGCCAAAAGCCAGCAATCTTTTCCCATCATCTCCAACAATGAGCTCATAATCAAACAATGTCGACCTTTCCGCTATGATCTACCAAAGAAAAATATAATAAGCTGAAGATAAATTGACAAGCGTGTAATAAAACGCGACAAATATAACTAATACAACATCCAAAAACCTTGTCCAGCAAAGGCATGTTTTCTTTCTGTGCTTTGTGGGTATGTGAGAAGAAAGCATAACCTCTATCAGGAAGAATCATCTCCAACTGCATTCGAATAAAAGAGGTAATTTCATTTCCATGAACAAACCAGAAACTGTATTTTTAACTACCTCCGTCCAAGATTTATGCTCCCCGTTTGACTTTAGTGGTCAAATGATTTAACTATAACCATTAGTTTCTCCAAATAGATATAGAGATGCATTCTATTTGTCACGTTTGATCAATCAAAACCACTATTATAGTTATTATATAGTGTGAGAAAATATCAGTCAATCTTCTTTGACCAACAAAGTCAAGTGGGGACTGCACAAAAGGGCTGGAAGGAGTGAAATTCTAAGCATTACAAACTACCTTTGGTTGTTTGACACCCACAATGAGACCACATTCTGACAAGTCCTCGGATACCTCACAACCAACCTCTTCATAGAGGGTGTCATGATAAATCCTCTTAGTTGATGGCTGAACAATTATTTGAGCCACACCAGATTCAGCCTTACCGCTGTGTAAAAGTCGAGCACAATGTGCTGGTGTCAAAGGTGCGCGCCTTTCCCATTTGTTACAGGTCTCTGAAAGCATCCCAATAACTCCATTGCCAAGCATGGTGTCTCAAACTATAGCTAATGAAAAATAATAAGGGGAATGCCTGAACTGCACAAAAAATTAACATGAGCATAGTAGTATACAGAAATTTGTGACAGTTTTAAACATTGAAAACAGAAACTGGTTGTCATCAAATATAGTAATTTTTCAGAGACGGTTATAGCCCTGCAATTAATAAGTATCTTGAGAGACGGCTTCCGGCTAATATAACTATGTGAACCTACCAATTTTGAAGTGTATCTCCTTAATTTATTTTTGATGACAACCATTTTAATTTGAATATATATCAAAAATAGAAAATATCCTGCATCTTAAGGTTTGCAACATTTTTGGGTCATCCTTTTGTCTTAAGCTTGAACAATCATCTCAACGAAGAATTAGGTCTTTTGTCAGGCTGTTTTGCTCTATTATTGTGTAAAACGGATCCAGAGCCTAAAAACCATAACCATAATAGTTCAAGTCAAAAACAAAAAGTGAAAAAGACGATTGCAAAAACTTCATTTTACACACTCTTTGTACAAGGCAGCATTACACGAACTCTGCTCAATCAAATAGTTCAAATGTAGTATAGCAGAATAATAGATGAAGAAAGATTCTTACAGCACCTTATAACATATGATTGGTACCTAAAATTATTTTTTCTTTGAAACTTAAACGTAATATCCTAATATCCTTCAAACTTAATACCAAAACTCAATTATGCAAAATTAAGATAACCATTGTTATATCCAACTACAACAGTTGGGTAGCATTATAACTCAATTGAAAAGTCAAGATAACCATTGTTATCGACGGTGAAAGTAGAACCATGAACCAATTGGAAGTCAGTCGATTTTCTCACAGGAATTGAGATTTGGTGTTAAGTACTCTGTATAAGTTTTGAAGACTCCTTAGGTCTCATTCATGTGCTTACCTTTTTAATTATTTGTGAGGAATATTTTAACCAACGGTAAACAAATAGTCCCTCCACAACTATTTGTTCTACCCATTTGCTTTATACACGGTTCTTAAGAATAATAGGAAAATGATATATACAGCCGTAACTAATACTCCCAATTATGCAAACCCCCAATAGCAAAGAGTGATTAATTCAAAGTCAATCATCCCCACTGCCTCCAAAAGGAATATGGGACGAATATGCGAGGAACAAATAGATGCGGAGGGATTAATAGGGAAAGAGGAAGATAAGTTATCAATTTTATTCTTAATACGATTATACTTCCAATTATATGAATTCAGATAAAGTTAATAAGATGCAGTCTAGAATATTCAACATCAAGCTTTTTGTACCCACATCCTATCAAAACTTTTGCTATCAATGTAAGTACAAGTGTACCGCCCACTCTTGGTCTTAGCTAAAAGTAAAAGATTAAGACGGAAATATCGTGACAAGAGGTGACTGGTCCGAATCCCGTCCCCCATGTATTGCTATACTGCCTGTGTGCATCATTTGACACCAAATTAAAACAACATAAAGAAGAAATGAAAAATCTTACTCGTGCATGCAATTATGCAATTGCCACTAAATCAAATCGTTCTCTTCTCTAATCTTGATCTCTCTATATAAATATTCCCCTGTAGGAAAAAAAAAAAAAAAAAACAATTTTGAGAAATGGGTTTCAATCAAATTACAAAAACAAAACTTAAATCAACAAGAAAAATCTCATTAACTTTATAAATTACCTGCAAATTCAGCGTGTAATAATTAAATCACCTTAAAAACGCAAAAATTATTGATTGTAATAATTTAAGGAATGAATTTCTGAGTGTTGATCAAAGTGATCATATATAGTGTATTAATGAATTATTTGAATAAGTATGACAAAAAGTTTGGCTTTCTTATTTCTTTAATAGCACACAAGTGTAAGCACAAGAGTCCTGGAAAAGACGTACAAGACACTGTATAACTAACTAACTTTCTCAATCTCAATCACTTTCTTTTTTTTTTTCTTTTCGGTTTTTTTTTTCTTTTGCGAAAGAGGGGATAGGCCCCGTCAATCTCAATCACTCGATCAATGCATGTATATCATATTTAAATGCACAATTCATTTTTAAAACCGTATTATTTTTCTTAAATTAAGACGGGTCAAATACATATGTGATTAAGTACATACCATTTATGCACTATAAAAAATTTAATAGAATTGGGTTAAAAATTTTGAATTTTATTAACAGAAATAAATAATTACAATATAATGAATATAAATTCTATTATGGTATCATCAAATACAATAATTATAAAATAAAATTAAACTAGTTTTAAAAATCACCAAAATYATTTTAATTAATTGAGTTTTTAGCCAAACATTTACAATATAATGAAATGTATTTGGTAAATAGATGTGCTGATACCCCTTGCCTAATTGGTTTCTAGTCACTTTGCAGACAATATCCTATCAACTCCCCCACCTGTGCTCGAACCCTAATGGCCACATTTTTTAAAAAATATTTTCCCAATTAAATCTATGCAATTAATGAAAAAAAAAAACAAATTTACTTGATTACGAAAAAAAAACGAATTTACTAATTGAATGATCGTTTTTAATTTTGATAAAGTTTCATTAAATGATTAATCAAATTATTTTAGGGGTTTATCTAATTTGGACGAATTCAATTAGGGTTAATCGAATTATCAATTTTCTACGAGAAAGATGAACCTAGATGAGTACGCGATTAATTATTTTAGAGTTAATTGAATTTTGACGAATTGGTTTGATCGGAATTATTTTAGGGTTAATCGAATTTTGACGAGTTGGTTCATCACTTGATGATCGATTCACATCATGATTAATCGAAAAAAATTTAAGGTGTATCGATTGATTATCAATTCTGATCTTGATGTTGATCTTGATCTTGTTTAACTTTTGA
>VHZZ01008831.1:16817-28725 GCA_009801015.1 Silene noctiflora
AACAATTCAACTCAGAGATTCGGGAAAAATGATTGAGAAATATAAGGTTGACACTTTTCCTACCTTAGTCTTGATTGGAACAATAGAAGAAAAGAGACAGATTTAATTGGACAAAGTACAAGTGGRAGACTGTTGGATTTATGTCCAAAGTCCAATTAAGGTAACCTGGTTATTATTCTATGTAACCGTAATGTTTTGCTAGAAGCCGCTTACGGRCCGAGTCTTAAATGAGTTTAAGGACTCGTGTAGAATTAAACGGGCCCACTAGGTCACACACAAGWTGAATACGGTGTTTCCTATTTACATTCAGACTGAAATGTGGAAATAGGGTTCTAATTAGATTAGACCCAGCTGCAATTAAGGTAAGAGTTTAATTAGGAAACTGAGTCCTTATAGCTCCATATATATACAGATATATGGGAGTCAGTTTCCATCATCCAATTCTCCCTGTGAGTAATAATAAACCCTACCTTGTGTACTAGCATACAAATCGCATCTCCTATTCATACGTGTGGATACTAGTGGAGGCACTACAATTGAGGTGCTCTTGGTTATTTGTAGCAGTTGGGTTATTCAGATCCGGTTCTTAATTTTTCTTATATTGCTGGATATTATTCCTCACGGATTTATTCCGCTGCGAGGTAATTCGATTGCCGTCTTTATTTATGTTTAATTCTGATTTCTAACATCATATGGTCCTGGAGTTTTGTCTATTAAAATCATTTTAAGTACCGACAAATCCCTTCAGGTAACCCAGGTATCTCCTCTGGAAACACATCCTGAAAATCCCTTACTACTTTGATACCCCATCATTCGGCGCCTCACTCCTCATGTCCCTTACATGACCCAGAATTAACTGTCCTCCCTTCCTCAAACAAGATTTCAAGGTAACTATCGTAATAAGCTTCATCTTCGGTTTTACCACAAATCCCCTATAAGATACTCTCACTCCCTTAGGTCCTTTCAAGGTGACTTTCTTTTGGTGACAATCAATAAAGGCTCTATATCTCCCCAACAAATCCATCCCAAGGATCACCTCAAAACCTTCCAAAGGAAATTTAATTAAGTTGGTAAGAAAGACAATCTCCCCAATCTTAACAGGCACATTCTTATAGACTCGATTACAAGGTATAGAGTCCCCCGAAGGTATATCAATTAAGTCTTTAATCACATCAAATTCTTCTAACTTTAAAATCTTAGCATGCTCACTAGAAATGAATGAACGGGTAGCCCCCGAGTCAAATAAAACATAGGTAGGCGAAGAGTTAACAAGAAAGGTACCCGTGATAACGTAAGCATCCTCCTCTGCAGCTTCCTTCCCCATCATGAATAGCTTCCCTGTGCTCATGGCTCCTCCCTGACTACTCCCAGCTGTCCCAGTCTGCTGACCTCCACTACTCATTATATTCTGAATATGATTATTCCAATTGCCTTGATTATTGTTGAAGCGATTTGGAGTAGAGTTGTTGTTGAAATTCCTCTGATTATTCCAGCCACCAGATCTCTAATTATTCACATAGCCTGGCATTGGAGTGCGATAGCCCCCACCTTGCATAGGTAAATTAGCTCTGCAATTCACCTTCTTATGTCCAAACTTCCCACATCGAAAAAATGTTACTCCACTATTTCCTCTAGTTCCTTTCGACACCGTCCGACTCCCAGTACTGCGGCCAAAAGACCCCGCTGGTGCATTGTTAGAGAAAAAGTTACGATACTGATTGACATTTTGCTTCTTATTTCCTCCCTCTCATGCGGCATCACCCTTCCTTTTCTCCCCCTTCTCCTTCTTTTCTTCCTTAAGCATGTCCAAAATTCTCTCAGCATGCCCAGCCCGTTGATAGATACATCTATGCTTTCTGGTTGACCAGCCGTCAGCCTTTTCTTAATATCCATCGTCAATCCTTTCTCAAACCTTAGTGATAAGATCTCCTCAGTGAAGTTCAAGTCAGCTACATACTCAGAAAGTTCCATAAACCGATTATAGTAAGTCTCCACAGTCATATCCTCTGTCATCTTAAAAGAGTCAAACTCTGCCCTCATCTTGCTCTTGATATGCTCGGGAACGAATACAACTCCCATCAACTTCTTGAATGCCGACCACTTCACATAGGGGTTATTATTCCCAAGACTAGCCTCTCTTATATCCTCCTTGTTACGAGTCCACCATAGCCCGACCTTTCCTCTCAAATAGTAAGCAGCCTGATCCACTTGCATCTCCGTAGGACACTTAATCAGCTCAAACAGGTTGTCAAACTCTCTATGCCAATCTCCCAGTAATGATGGCTCTCCCAATCCGTCATACTTGGTTGAATTGTGCCTTGCAATGGTAGCACTCACCTTAGCTGGATCCTGACTGTCTCCCTTTGACTTCAATGCAGCAGTCAAGGCTTCATTCATAGTAATCAACCGATCAATCTCCTCTTGTGTCATGGTAGTGGGTGTAGATGTAGCTCTTTTAGGAGGCATGGTTCTGATATAAGATAAATAAATACACATAAGCTTCCGCTTAAAAATTTTGGCATAGGGTGCTTAAAACATTTATTTCCTGCAATCAAAACAACGTGGGGTTGATCGGCTGGGCTAAGGGCCGACCAACCACCGTAAGCTCACGCCCCTACCCCACGGCTCAGCCTCCCTTTTGGCAGAACCGTGACATCCAATCAACTTATACCATAACATCAATAATTAGATATGCTAAACTACGCACAGCTCAGGGCAACACATTCCGCATATCACTAGACATGATATTTCTACTTCAAGTAATACATACAATCATCCATGCATAAAACACACAACCACTTAATTATTATTTCACAGATACACGAAAAAATTTTATATCGATAACCATCTTATAATTATAATGTATACATAAACCATTCAATAGGCAAAGTTGCAATGATATCTCATAGTTCACACGGCCTTAGGCCCAATATCATCACATTCTACTTACCTCAATCCGCATCCTGCAATAAAGTTAGAAATTTCCATTTCAAGGCAACAATTGATCCTTAAGACACAAAATATTTCTAACTACCCCACTCGTTTAATCTCTCAAGGTAACCGGTTCAAAACTGGAAGGGCCGGAAGTTTGGTCTGAGGGGGGCCATAACTCATCCCAAGCCTAAAGGGGCTCCTAACAGTTTCTACCTCGGTTCACTTTATTAGACACATCCTAAATTCATTGGGTTCATTTGTTTTAGGCCTGAGGAACGTTCGCTCTGATACAACTTTGTGACACCCCCATTTATTCAGGAGCCTTCAGCAAGACATTCTTAAATAAATAGGACTGTTACCATCTCAATTGCCTGAGGTAGTGATTACAAAGATAACGAAACAACAGTACTTTAAATTAAAACTTTAGCGTTGAGGCCAATTATTACAAACTAAATCCAAAAGTACTTAACTTAAATAAATTACAGTCGCAGCAGAAATAAAAACTGAGTCATTAATCTAAAGTGATCTAAACTTCTAAGTTCTCCTATAGCCTCACGCCATCCAGCTCCCAGCTTAGTCAACTGAACTCCTGACAATCAATCTGCTCCCCAAAATTGGTTCATCACAGGTGTTCATGAATACACGGTCAACCACGAGGTTGAGTACGATATAAAAAAACAACAGGACAATAATAAATGCATACAAATATGAGACCATGCAACTGATGCACCTCCGCATCCAAACACATCACACAACCCCAATACACCCGGTGATCATATCCCGATTCTCCCACCCCGCCATTCCCTAGGCCGAGATACAACTCAACCGTCGTTGATATCTAGGACAACGCCTGAGGAGACCATGGTCAGGCCTGCAGACAAGCTATGGGCCTAAACAAAATAACAAGTAACCATTTCCATCTCCACACCATTTCCAACCTCCTTCTCAATGCCAATGCATGCCATGCCAGTAAATAATTAAACAATGCATATATCCATGACAATAACTTTCATCCAACATCGTAAACCATCCCATAATACAAATTGCACAAGACATGCCTATCATAAATAATATAAATCACATGCCTTTTATACTCATTCAAACAATAACCATCTATATAACAAACCATTCATATAAATAAACCAACCAACAAGAACCACATTAAAATCACAGTTGAGTAGGTATATCCTATCTTGCCGCTAGCAACTCCGTCAACAAATTCCAATCAACAATTAGTCATATTCCACCTCGAAACCGTCACCTAAAACAAGTACTTTGATAATTAATTCCTTATTCGATTATTACATTAACTTTACGAATTATATTATTCATTAATTACTAATTACTAACTATTATACACGTATTACATACGAATTATCGTCACATCACAAATAAACCAACACAACCATCACACCCCTCGACAACACGCATAAACACGCCCCAAAACACCATTCCAGCCGCCTTCTACCAACTGCTCCTACCGTAGTCAGCCACCCAGCACCACGGTGCTCACCACCCACCGCCTGGGTCCACACCGAACCCAGCCACAACACTAAACCAGCCAGCCCTAGCCCCCAACTGTACGGTCTCCTTTAAGAACCCAACCACCAACACCTTCCGCAATTCTCGCCTCAAACCACCACTCCAACCACCACACCACCACCGGTCACCACCTACGTCGCCTCTGACATATGGTGGTTCCAGCAGTGGGGTCTCATCACCCACGACACAACCACAACAGCCCCAAAATTCGTCTTAAGACGGTTCCCCTCAAACACAAGCCTTCCCCTGTTTTCCCTTACTCCGACCACCACGCGGCTCAAGCAGCCACCTTTCACCACCACCACGACTCCCTCTTGGTCGACCCAACCTCCAGCAACTACCCATACCAACCCCAGGTCAAACGGGTCAAGTATTCGGGTTCATTTGAGGTTTGGTTCCCGCGACAATTCTCCTCTGCCGCCGCCTGTTTGCCGCCACCAAAGCCACACTCCGCCGCCTTCGACGACCTAGACTAGGTCAGGTAACCCTCATGACGGTCCAGGTCAAGTCCACGGTCAAGTCACGAACCTATGGTGGTCTATACGGTATTTGTGACGGTCTCTAATCTGGCTATGTGAACGATATAATTAAACGATTAAATTACGAAACCGACTTACCTTCTAGCAATTATGCGATGTTTCTCCTCTCTAGATGTCCTTTTGGCTATGCAGTTTTCAGATTTGTGATGGTAAAGCTAGGGTATGGTTTTTTGTTATTCTATTTATATCAAGTTAGGCCCATATACAAGTGTATGTCCATATATAAGTCTATTGCTTTATTATTATTATCGTATGAATACTAATTATTGTTATTACTTATTATTATACCGTCAATTACTATTATTATCATTATTATTATCCAACTCTAGCTTATACTTTACCGACTTAAGATTAATTATTATAACAAAGCCTTTAATTAATTATTCATATTACGTATATTATTCATATAACCTTCATTAAATTACGGGGTATTATATTTTACTCGAGGACGAGTAAGAGATAAGTGTGAGGAGATTTGATAACACTATAATTTACTCGTTTTTAATCCATGTTTTATCTCTTAGTTTGTCAAATTAGTAACCCGACTAACTATTATTAAGTCATTTTGGAATAAAATAGGATCTTAGATAATTTGGTGACGATTGTTCAATATCTATATTATTTGTCGGGATTTTGGTAGTGCTTCCATTTATTTTGTCATATAGGTACTAAGTGGAGCGGGGTTAACAAATGACAGATGCGGGACTAGACGAGTTCAGACGGAGTAAATTTGAAAGGAGAAAAATCAATGGTTATTTAAAGGAGTAGTCAAGGTCAACCTTTTACCTTATCCAGCAAATTCCCCAAAGTCCGTCTTCGAGGTCTAGCCATGGCTTCATCATCCACCATGGGAGATACATCAACTTCATCCACCATCATCACCATACACCCACCATACATCCACCAATCTTCATAATTAACCCATCACCATCGCCATCACACTAGCAGTGGCGACATCGACCTACTCATCTCCTTGCATCACCAACGAGCCAACTCCGACGCCATCAGTTCAGGCCATCCACGAGCCCAATTCAAATTCTGTCATCACTCGCAGCAACTTCAGCCACCGTGCTCAGATCACGACTCACCTGCTCAATCCTCATGTAGCAGCATCACCAAAGTAGGCGGACCACGATCCGGGCGACCGACCGCCTGCCAATCGACTGGTGGTCATTTTATTGATTTCTTCACTGTTAGACATGCGTTCTCGGCGTCGGTCGTATCTCCGGCGGCCGGCCAACCGTCCCTGAGCCCTTATCTACGAAAAGCAGCAGAACCGAAACCCGACTCCGATGTTGATGTTTTCTCCGTTGTCGAAGACGAAATTTCGCATGTTGACTCTCCGTTCTCTTGACTTCTCGTGATAAACCTGGTGCCAATTAATGTGCTTAAGGATGGCGGTGGGTCGGGGACCCCGACCCAGACCCTTAGGGTCGGACCCTAATGGGTCGGGTCTGGGTCTGAATATTTGAGACCCGAACGGATATGGGTCAGGTATGGGTCCCTATAAAATATTTAGGGTCCGGGTCTGGGTCTGATTTATAGGACCCGACCCGACCCAACCCATAGACCCTTATAATTAAAAAAAAAAAAAACTTAAACGTAGTCCTAACCAGTATATGGACACAGAAATTTAGTCCTAACCAGTATATGGACACAATTATACACTTATATGCCCCATTTGCATTCATTATTCTCACTTCTCACAAATAACAATCTCACAAATAATCCTAAGGGTCCGTTTGGATTGAGTGAATTTGAGAGAAAGGGAGGGGAGAGAAAAGGAGGGATTCATTTTCCTTTGTTTGGATACAAAATATGGAAGGAGGGGAATGGAGGGGGAGTGAAATGAGGGGATTTAATTTCTCTCCTATTGAACAAACTATAATCTTTCAATGCGTGGCAAAATTTGGAAGAAAAACTTTGTTTGGCCTCTCATCTCCCTCCTTCCTCCCCTTCCATTTCCATTATCCATAAGCATAATTCATCCATTCCCCCCATCACCCTCCTTCCCCCTTCCATTTCCCTCTCATCATTTTTGTTATCCAAACAACCACAATTCACCTCACCTCACCTCCCCTCCCCTCCCCTCACTCCCCCTCCCCTCCCCTTCCCTCCTAAAACTATATCCAAACAGACCCTAAATCTTGTTTTCCCCTAAACTCACCCAAGTCTCTAACTCTAAATCCTCTTAGAATCACACATAACGAGAGCAGCGACGATCGTGAACGACGACAATCAGTGACGGCTTTATTGAGTATGACGGCGATCAATGTGAACCAGCGGCGACAACGACGACTTGATTTTAGGTTTCATGCTTTATTCTGAACATTTATTTGGGGGAAAATTTAATTTAGGTCTTCTATTCTATCCCTCTTAATGTATAGGTTACTAATCTGAATCATTTGTAATCAATAGATTTCTAATTTTTTTGCTACATCTAATGCCTTAAAGTCATAGATATTAACTTAAATCTTCCCTTTTGTCTTTGCTGTATGTCTGTCATCATCTATGGGAAAAACATAAATTGGTTTGCCAATTTTTTAGTGCTATTTGCCATAGTTTCATGCTGTAAAGTGAAGAAGTTGTGTCAATTTCATCGATGGTCAAAAAAAAGGGGGTGGAATTTCGTTTTGTGGCTTAAATTTGCAGGAATTGGATTGGTAATTTTGTGCTTAAAATCAAACCTGCGGGTAGACACGGATCCGACCCGGACCCACAGGGTTCAGGTATGGGTCTGCTGCTTTTGGACCCTTTCGGGTAAAGGTCGGGTATGGGTCTAAGGTGAATGTGACAGGTTCGAGTCCGGGTCCTATAGGACCCGACCCGTTGCCATCCCTAAATGTGTTGTGTGTTGGTTATTTGTATTTTTGGCTAATGACCAAGAGGCCCTTACCTTTACTTTGTTTGCCTTGTTTAAGTAGGGGTTATTTTAGTCTTTTAATGTTCTTTTGATGGATGAGTATAAAAGTAACAAAGCTCTTACTTGTGACGGGCATTATCCGTCACAAGGTGAAGACGGATAGTGTCCCTCTCACAATAAGACAAGTGGGAGTGCAAGTGGGGGAGAAATGGAGCACCCCATGGATAATGCCACTTGCATATTGTAAGAGGGGCATTATCCCCCTTCAACTTGTGACGGATAGTGTCCGTCTTCAATTAGAATTTGTATAAAAGTAATAGGGGGAGATATATTTAGAGGAGAAGAAAAACTCATCATAGTATAAGAGTAGTATGAACAGTAGTTGAGAAATAAAAATAAAACCCTTTTTATTTATTTATTTTTCTCAATTTAATTAGTTTAATTAACCCTTTAATTCAATTACAAGTTTCGATCTTTTGTAATCCGATTACTAGATCTATACAATTTCAAGCATTTCCTTTCTTATGATATAATTCTCTTTTCTCTTTCTTTTCCTTGTCATTTGTTTAAATTTTGTCTTACTTAAAGTTTGAATATTTGAGTAGCTTATTCATAAAGTTCTTCCTTTATGCTTAGTTGATGTTAGATCTTAATTTAATTAGTATTTCATCCTCCTAATTTTGTTAATTGCATGTTATTTAGTGGGAATTTCACCATGTGTAATTGCAAAGTTTTAACCTTTATTGCTAATATTAGTTTAATAACCATGATTAGTGAGTAGTATTTTGACTAGGATTCGATTAATCCCCAATATGTGTAATTTACTTGATTAAAACCTCTTTAATTGGTTGTTGAGAGGCAAGTTAGAGTTAGTCAAATGATTTAACTTGTTTAATGTTTTAATTGGGATCTTTGTTGGTTTTTGGCCTTTGACCATCAATGGGAATTGATTAGGTTGGAAATCGACTACCCCTTTTAGACTATTTGTCAACTTGAGTTGAACCCGGAAGGGAGAACTCAATGAGGGTACCCTTGGTTCACGATTTGAACTCTACCTTTGGGAAAAGGATTGGGATGACAGAGAAGTTATCGTGGGCTTAATAACCTTGACCAATAGTTGGGTATTTGGGTATTGATTTAGGGAGTCCGGCTTACAAACCCAGGAGGGAGGTAGGTTGGGGTGACTAGTGTCCTATTATGAGCCCAGGAGGGAGTTAGTAGGCGAATTAGAGGCGTTTACTCTTAACACATCTCCTTTACAACTAACTGACGGATTTAATTATGATATTAAATGAACATGTTGGTGGAGAAAATCAGATCCTAAACTTTCCTTTATTGCTTAGACCATTTCTATTTTTATTACTTGCTTTCTTACTTTGGTTGTCTTTGTTAGTTATTAATTTAGTTAATTAGTTTAAAATCAATTACATTCTTGATTCGCGTAGCTAACATATAATTCGCGTAGCTAACCTTGTGGTTCGACCTCGACTACTCTACCACATTAGTTGAGAATAAATTGTTTGATTGAGGGAGTGCGACAAACCCCACTATCAGTCCATCTGAAATAGTTTAAGTCCTTTGTGAGCGGCAAATGTTATTACAATCTAATAGCCTCAAGTCGAGCAACGGGAGCGAAGGTCTCGTCATAGTCGATTCATTCTTGTTGATTGTATCCTTAAACAACCAATCTAGCTATGTTTCTCACAATTAGTCTCGTGTCATCCAACTTGTTTCTAAACACCCATCTTGTACCAATAGCAGATCGATCCTTTGGTCTCGGAACTAAGTGCCAAACTTTGTTCCTTTCAAACTGTTCTAGCTCTTCTTGCATAGCAATTATCCAATCTGGTTCAACAAGAGCTTCTTTGATATTGGTGGGTTCAATGGTTGAGAGGAAGGAGTAGAAAGAGCAAAAGTTGTTCAAGGATCTTCGAGTTTGAATACTTTTCTTAAAATTACCAAGAATGCTATCCATTGGATGAGAGTCTTTATATTTTAATTTCGTAGAAACTTGAGGCACTTCATAATTATTTGAACTTGAGCCACCTACTTCAGATGATTGAAATTCATGAATTGTTCCCCTTGAATACAATCCTGGAGTTGTAGTAGAATCATGTATAACTTTATATTCTATACTTTGATTTGGATTTAAAGTTGTAACATCATCAGCTATAACTTCAGTTTCCAAGTTCTTGTTGTAAGAGGAGGTTGTAGTATCATCAACTATAACCTCGGCTCTCTTTCCTTTATCATTTGAAGAGCTTCCAAGTTCATCATTAGTGCCCTCAATTTTCTTATCTTCCTCATCCAATTCTTGAGGATCATCTTTAGATAGAGGGAAATCTGGTTCATCTTCATTTTCTTCTTCATCCTGTATAGACTTATCGAAAGCATCATTATCATCAAAGATTACATGAACGCTTTCTTCAATGTATAATTTTTTTTTATTAAACACCTTATATGCCTTGCTATGATCAGAATATCCAATAAAAATAGCCTCATCACTCCTAGGGTTAAACTTACTCAACCTATTTTTGCCATTGTTATGAACAAAGCATTTACTCCCAAAGCACTGCAAATGGGATATATTAGGTTTACGTCCATTAAGAAGTTCATAAGGATTTTTCTTTAAAATACGTCTAATCATAGCATGTTTATGTACATAACTGATAAGTAGCATTTTAGTTGCATTTTACCCCGCATTTATACTTTATTTTGACTCGAATTTGAGTGCTTAATTAATTGAAAAGCTCATTTAATTACTAATTTATAATAATTAGTCATCTTAATTATATTTAATAATTAGTCGGATTTTATATAATATTTGTATTTCCATTATTTAATTAATATAATGTGTTGGCGAGACGGGGAAGCAAAGCGGAGCCGCGAGACGGGATTTTGAGAAGGAATGACAGAGGTGAAGAAATAAACTAAGTATGGGAAGCATGCAAGAAAAAAGCTAGATCGAGCATGTTTGCGACGGTCTTTGCTGAGCTTTTTCTACCACCTTCGGCCACCTTGACAGCCACCACTCATCACCAATGACCACCCTTGACTTCCACCATCACAACCCAACCACCCACGACCACCTTGGACCACCACAACAGCGGCCACGACCTCACCTTCCTCCCCCGTCCATCAACAATACAAACAACAACCCATGTTAAACCATCTTCTACACCCACTACTAACCACCATTCTAACCGCCCTGGACCACCAGCTCAACCACCATCAACGGCCAATGCTCACCAGCACTCCCCCTCGCTGTCGACCATCTCATCATCACCGTGAGCCACCAGCACCATCGTCCACCATCATCATTTTAGCATCATTATCATTCATCAAGAAGCAGCTATGTTTCTCCTGCCGGGCCACCGGCGGGCGCCACATTAACCGATTGAGACACCACCCTTTCTCCCTCCATCTTCCAGAAGCCTCCATGCCGGCCTAATGACCGGAGGCCAGCCAACCGTCCCCCACAACTTCTCATTCCTTATCTCGCACAAGCAGCCAGCCACAGCAACTTCCCAGCCGGGCCACCACCAATGTGCAAATGAAAGTAGAAGGAGCAGGGATTCCCCAGTCGGTGGTGGCGCCGGCGTGGATTTTAGACAATTTTTAACCTAGTTCAAGCTAGTCTTTATTTCTCATATTTCTTATAATTAGTAATAATATTTAGTAATTAGGGATGATAATTAATAGTTAATTTGTTTAATTAGTTTAATTTACTCCTTAGTTTATGTAATACATTAATATTCTCATTAGTTTACTTTTAGATTAGTGGGGAAGAAGAGATTTATCCTCCTTATTTCAATCAAAGGTTCCTCCTTTAATTAATGTTGGTATAACTCTCATCCTAATTTCATTGTGTTCTTCATTTGTTTACATTTCCTCCTAGTTTGATTATTATAATATCCAACATTTTTACTTGTGTCTATCTTATGAGAAAGTTTGCATCTTTGTTTGTGGTTATGAATCCTATTTGTGAGTAGTTTGTTGCTAGGATGAAGGGGGATCCATTGTAGTGTTA
>VHZZ01008833.1:43923-59391 GCA_009801015.1 Silene noctiflora
ATGGATCGTTATATATCGTCTTGCGTTGATTTAACAAGTTTATGTTATGAATGAAGTTAATGATCAATTATCGTGTATGCTTACATGTTTAACGTTCTTGTTTAACTTCAATTTGATGTATTGTGGCTGGGAGAACTCTGAGTTACTCCCCACTGATTGTGGCTGTAATACCCCAAATATTTAATGAATTTTACGTGTCGTGTATAAACTTTTCGTAGTTCTTTTAATAGAAAATAGTGTTTTGGAAATAATAAAAGAAATAATATTGGATTAAAAAAAAACCTATTTCAAGGTTTTATGTTGGACCGTATGACTTGTTTTATTGTGACCATATTTAATTTTCTTAGTTGTTTCTTACGTTAGCCTACCAAACCCTATGTATATAAAGAGGACAACGCTTTGCCATATATCTCACACAATTCCACGATCGTTCGGTTAAGTTACCTATACTCCACCTCTTAACACTTTCAATTTCATCTAACAAATCTATGCTGCCTTTTAATCACATTCGTGTTATCGATGAAAGACCGTCTTAGTTAGTACCTTGGATTCACATCAATTTTTCGTTTGTGCAATTGGTTTTTTTCTTCGTAATCGGGTCTTATGCGTCGCTATGGTTACCACACATGTATATATTGATCATTATCTCGGACTAATTTCTTTGTAAGGGTAACACGATTCTACTGATCCTAATATTATTATTGTCCGAGGTTGAGTGTATATGTGCTAATTGTTATTGATTCGTTACAATTTGTGTATGCTCATAATTTATTTGGTTTGAATTATTTAATATTAATTGCTAATATTTTCTATTGAGAAGTTAATTTTATTAGTGGGTTATTATGTGAGATGGGATACGAATGAGTTTGCTCATACGATTAAGGCGATGTTAAATTATGATTATGAGACTGATAAGACGGTATTGTGGTAGTTTGATTGTTAGCTGTAGAGCGGTGCGTCGATATTTAGTTTGAAATTGCAGATATTGAAGTACTGGTTGTCAAGTGGAGTAATACGCAAGAACAATTGTTAAAAGCATTAAGTGGGTTTCGTATTCACAAAGGATAGTGAATTACTTTTTAGTGTGACTTGAATGGTTATTCTTATTGAATTTCGAGCTGAGCCATGATATTATTACAATTTATGTTTGGTTGGTTTTGTATTATATTTTTGTTATCGTTTCCTTTGACCTTGACTCGTGGGTGAGTAGTTTAGACTTATAGTCTAAGTGTTGAGCACGGTTCTTTGAACTTTTGACAATATCGATATTGAAATTGAGATGGAAACTGGTTACTGGTATTGAGTTATGAGTTATGGGGCCTTTGAGCCGAGTTATGTTTACGGTCCGGAGTGACCATGGTTACTGAGTTATTGAGTTATTTGAGTTTGAAATCGATATTGAGATGGGAATATTGTTTTGCAGTTTTATTCCGACAGTTCACTCACCCCTTGTTCTTTGCTTAGGTTTGACGATGAAAATACAGTACTGGTTAGTTTGGAGTATTATATTATGAGTGTGACGGAGTAATGAGTTTAGACTTAGTTATTTATTAAGATAAGAGAGTGTCATAATATGGGAATAGACGGAGTTGGTTTGAGGTAGTAGTTATGGGGAGTGTTTTTATTATTCTGTTTGTTTATTTTTATTTTTACGTGTGTATGTTTTCCACGCCGTGACCAAAACCTATTCTGCTTATATTGAGCTATTATCTGTTGCTCAGCTTTCCTGCTGACGTGTTTTCTCCCTTTTGGGCTACTCGTCATGGGGTAGTTCCTTTCTGGCTTCTGATTTTATTTCAGGTGACTTCCACTACAGTTCAAAAGGATTTTCGAGTCAAGAGTTTTATTAAAGACTTTGTAAAATATTTATTTGATTTTGTATTATTTTATTTTTAAAAGGATTTGTAATAAGAGACTTTGTATATTAATTATAATATCTTCGTATTTCGGCCAGTTTTGTAAGTGAAAGTAAGTTTTTATTTAGCCAAAAATCAGGGGTGTTACAGTGGCATTCATGTTTCATGAATGACAAGTTTGTGATGCAGATTTTGGGGTGAAGACGTGTGGGCTAGCGAGCATGACACCTTGGACCTAGTATTAGTCATTAGCGGTTAAACTTACCCATCGTACTTGTTCTTTTCGTATTATTCGTGGGATATCTTTTCCCCAGACTTATTGTTGTATAACTCATTTATATTTCCGCATGTTTATCGTATTTTGAACCCGCTTTCGACTTGACTTTTAGTTATGCTTAAAAAAAATTTAAAAATCTCATATTTTCGGATGTTTTTACATAAGTTTAGTTTACGATATCGATCGGGGTTTCAGAGGGTAGACCATGGATGATTCATGGGGAAAAGGCGAAGCCAGTTTATAATAATGGAATAATTGAATTTTTGAACTTTGATAGAAATAATATGGAGGATATGTGTAGTGTGCCTTTCTCTTTTACTATATTTTTATGGGTAATGATAAATACAGCCCTAAGGGCTGTATTTAAGAACTAAACTACTCCCCAAAATGGAATTAAATTAGGAATTTATGACACAATTACGCGTAAATTGATGTCATTAATGCTTGATTTAAGTTTTTCTTTCTTTTTTTGGTCTCTTAAATACAGCCCTTAGGGCTGTATTTATCATTTTCCTATTTTTATAGCATTACGTATATGAGTTTTGCAAATGTTAGAATACATTTATAGATGAATAAATTTAATCTAAGTTATACGCGTTGGATTGTCATGGAGAATCCAAATATGTAGAGGAGAATATAGCTAGAGGAAGTTGATCACTGTGATGATAGTGGACCATTTAACACTAATTTTGCGAATCTTGATGATAGTGGGTCATTCATAACTACTCTTATGATATTATTACCAACATAAAAAACTTGTTTTACCCCGTTCAAATAGCACTTTTGTTTTTTCAAACATTTGTTGTTATGTCAAATATATAATAAAATGAATATGCGCAGATGCACAATGATTCATAAAATATATTAATTCCAAAATATTAACATTCATGTATCAAATATGAAATAATTATCAAAAATGTATTAATTTAAATATTCTAAATTAAAAATATTATGAATTCAAAAAATTATATAAAAAACTTGATGTTTATACTACAGGACAATATGAGTGATGTAAGTAGTAAATATGATTGAAGCGATAATAGCAAACTCGAATTATTTATTTTAGAAAAATTATCTTTTTCACTTTAGAACAGTAAAAAGAGGAGGCATACACCAATTTTGACCTGTTTTCCGACCATGTTCTAAGTCGACCCATTTTCGCATGACCAATATTATAAACGAACCTGTTTGAGAACATCACCTTACAATAACCTATGAAATCTGGAAGAGTGTGTTAAATTAAATTCATTTTAAGAAAGTGAATATTGAATAACTTGACAATTTTTCACAAATTAGTATTCACTTTCTTAAACTGTAATTATTATTTTTTATTTATAAATAATTAAACTATTATGATCATAGATTTATTTTATAATTAAATTTATTTTGTTACTAGTTTGATAAGTATATTTTACCTTATTATGAGTATTTGTTTTTTCCAATAAAGCTGACATAACTAATAAAAAATAAAACTATGATTAAATCATCTTTCAATAAAAGGTGAGTATTTTTATTTATGGGGATATTTTCTAATTAATTTGTGTAGAAGTGGAACAAAAATATAAGAATAAGGTTTTAATTTATATTTGTTTCAAAATCAATAATCCTAAAAAAGTGTATTATTTTTCATTGCATTTATTTGTAAAAATGGAAATAAAATATGAAATCCTTAAAACATTTTATAAATATTACACATATTTTAGAAGGTTATTTTAATTAAATGAAGTTGAAAAGTGAATGGGTCCTTGTGTATATATTTGCTGAAGCGGCTTCACCAGAAGGTTTTAAATATTCTTGGTTTAAGAGAAGGTAGATTACACTAACATAATTTAAGAACAAAAGTGAGAACGAACAATTATTCTCGTACATCCAAAATATGAGAACGGTTTGTCACAGAACCGTTCTCTTTAATAGTAAAGTAGAAGCTAGAAATATTTACAACAATGTTCTCTTTAGCAGTAAACTACAAGAACGACTTGTTACAGAACAGTTCTCTTTACAAGTAACTACAAGAACGATTAGCAATAGAACCGTTCCCTTGAGTTATGGCAAAGCACGCGTCTTTCAATTTGTTTGTGAAGCTTTTTCCATAACGTTCTCTTAACTTGTAAAGTTAAAGAGAAAAGTTATCTACGAACTATTTTTATAGGAAGATCTTGTGCGCATTTGAAATTTTAATAAACTGCGTTGACTACTTTACAACCATTGTAATATGTTACGAAAACGGTGAAGGAGAGGACAGTTTCACGTTATTATTTAAAAATGGTTTTCAACCATTCTTAAAACCCAAATTTCGCTTGAAATTGGATTTCATACTTGTTAAAAGAGACTTTTTGCGAATTGAATAATCAAACAAGATTATTCAATTCAAAAACAAATTCAAGTAATCTAATTGACAAATGAATTATAATGTTTGACAAGAGACTTATGATCGATAAAAGAATTTCAGAGAAATTTAATTAGGTTTATGATGAAGAGAAATGAGATAATATAGTTTTGTGTTTTATGAAAAAAAACTTTAGAAAAGAAAAAAAGTATATAATTGAGTAAAGAGTGTACGTGAAAAAGTAATTACGATAATTAAGTAATTAATTTCACCGTCTCATTACTTCATTTTCATGTATTTACATTATCAACAGAATAAATACATGCGGATAACCTTTGATTTTTATCTTTAGCTAATTTGGCCAAAGTCCTACTCATAAGCTCATCCTCATCTAAAAACAAACAGCCCCACAAGAAATCCTTGGATAAAACATTCATCCAATAAGATTACAGAATTTAGGATGAACTTTCTAACCCTAACCAATAAGATGCAAGATAAGGCTTATTTTAATTGGTCCTAAAACTCGTCCAACCCTTCACTTACTGCCACCTCACTATTTGTAACTCTACACTTGCGCTTTCCACTTCATAAACGGGTCCCTTTCTACCCTTACCCTACCTACCGTCCTAAACCTCTTAAACCTTCCCAAAAGCCTTTTCAATTATTGCAATTTTATGCATCTTAACACAACGGTCCATCTCTGTTTTGGTCTCAATATTCATCCACCACTTTTAATTCTAATAATAATAATACATTTTCTTTGCTCATTTTGCAACAAAACCGAGTGAGTGTAAATTAAATGACATCCAACAATAGTAATAATAATAGTAATAATATGGCAATTGCTATGAGCGGTAAGACCGCTCGTGCATGCGATTGTTGTGTCCGGAGAAGGGCGCGTTGGTACTGTGCTGCAGATGATGCGTTCTTATGCCAAGCATGTGACGGCTCTGTACACTCGGCAAACCCATTGGCTAGACGACACGAGCGGGTCCGTTTAAAGACCGCCTCGTTAAAGTCGTCTGACAATTTGCCTACTTGGCACCGGGGATTAACCCGTAAGCCTCGTACTCCACGTCATGGGAAAAACTCATCCAAGTTATCGTCTGGTAATAATTTGATGAGCGGGCAACAAAACCCGTCTCATATGGTACCGGACCTTGGGGTCGAGGAGACGATGTCGTTTTCCTCGTCCCATGGAGAGGATGAGGAGCAATTGCTCTTTTGTGTACCTGAATACGACCCTTTTTTAAGCGAATTTTGCACTTCAGCGTCTACTACGCCAACTCTAGACGCGAAAAACGATCATCAATTCATGGTTAAGTTACCATCGGATTTAGACCTCGAGGAGTTTGCTGCCGATGTTGAGACCTTGTTGGGTAAAGGGCTTGATGATGAGTGTTATGGGATTGAAGACTTGGGATTATTAGATCATAGTCCTAATATTAACAACAATAATAGTAATAATGTTAATGATATTATTATTGATAATGATGATGACGACGAAAAAGAAGGCAATATAGTAGAATTTTGTAAAGTGGTCAAGGAAGAAAATGTATTAACTGAGGATGGTGGGGAATTAATCAAGAAATGTGAGATAGATATTGAGAGTGATGATATAGGGTTTAGGGTGCCTTTTGATTTGAGTTTTGACTATGATTTTCCAGTGTCGTGTGGCGACCAGGATGGCCATCATATGGTTGATGGTTCCTCAATTGTGGGTGGAGCTAGAGATGATCATGAATTATGTAAATTAGAAGGGATTGATGATGATGACGAAAAAGATAATAATAATTTGGTGTTAATGAATAAATCAAGGAACATTTTGTTGAGGTTGGATTATGAGGCAATTACTGAAGCATGGTCTAGCCAAGGTTCTCCTTGGATGGACGGGCAGCGCCCCGAAATTAGTCCTGATGATTCTTGGCCTCATTGCTCGGTAATTACCATTTTATTCTTAATATCGATTTTTGTCGAATATATCATACCCTTTTAATTTTTACATTTTTAAATGTGTTGTTTTAAAATTAAGAGCTAATTACTTAGCTTTGATATTAACAAGTTGGTGCTATGGTTTGAATCAGGGCGGACAATACACGTTATTCGGAGATTCACAGACGGGAGGAACAGGAGGAAATCGCGGAGGTGGAGACGGAGGGAGGGAAGCAAGAGTGTCAAGGTATAGGGAAAAGAGAAGAACAAGATTGTTTTCTAAGAAAATAAGATATGAAGTGAGGAAATTGAATGCAGAAAAGAGGCCAAGAATGAAAGGGAGATTTGTTAAAAGGTCTTCATTTACACCAACTACAACTGTCTTCCCTTTGCTTTCCAAAAACTAGTTCTTCTTGTATTTAATTCAAAGGCATGCAATTAATTTTGCATATATTGAGATATTAATTTGTACGTAATTAGTATGTTTATTTTACTCATCCTTAGAATTTGGTAAGCCTTATATATTTCATCTGAAATATCTAAGGTGAGAAACACCGTCGCGTCGTCGCTGAAAAGTTGTAAGAAACATTTGGCGTAAGTGAGATTCTTTGTATTGAAGGGGAATAATGTACAGTACTAGAATAAAATCTTGATCGATTTTCGACATTTCTGTTGGACAAACACCTGTTAACAAACTTCACTGCAAAGGACATACTAGAGTCAGAGGATGCTCAGAACGTACCAGTAATGATTTATGCCGTTTTCACTTTTTGTAATAAGACATTTACTTTCATTTCGTGGAAATACTTGGGTTTGGCATTAGATACAAATAACTCCAAGCTAGATAAAATATGAGTGACGGTAATGTTAGAGGTGACAACTGAGTCATTCGGTTCTGGTCTGATTGGGTCGGATCATATCAGAATCGGGTTATATCGGGTCGTGACTATATTAGGGTTGGGTACGGGTCACTTATGAGTCGGATTAGTTGGGTCAATTCATAACTCGGGTTATGGTCGTTGTTGTGTTTTGATCGGGTTTCTTATGCTAGTGCATTTGGGGAAGTTTGATGTATGTTATGATTTGTACTAGACCAGATCTGCACATGCACTTACTGTTTTGAGTAGGTATATGGTTCAAATCTATCAAAGAACATTAGTTAACGGTGATGAGAATTTTCATCTATACGAGAGGCACGACAAATGTTGATCTCGTTTATGGGAACAATGATGCGTATATATTTGGGTGTCAGATATTCTGATTCTGTGTATGCTGCAGATATAGATAGGGGAAGGTCCGTAATCAAGTATCCGTTTACACTTGGTGGTTCTGTGGTTAGTTGGAAGTCTACTCCTTAATCTTTTGTGACTTTGCCAACTACGAAGACGGGGTATAGACATTGATGGTGGATGTGAAGTAGGTTAAATGGTTAAAGGGACTTGTGTATATGATTGGTCTCTATCAAGATATCGTTTAAGTGTTATTCGTTTAGTGAAGGATCAAGTGCATCATGATAGAACGAAACACCATAATAAATCGTAATATTAACCCAGTTTTCACATAATGCACTCGATACTCTGTTAATTTTTTGTCAGGCCACAATTAAAAAAAAGAAAATCAAAAATAATTATCACCATACCTTAAATTAACTTTTCCATCATCGCCATCACAAATAATAAAACACCAAAAAAACACCGTACATCCGCATCACCACTTCACCGCCCCACACCGGTGAACCACCTAAGCATCACCATCACCATTTCGCAGCACTGTGGCACTACCGACACTAAGATATTATCTCTAGCCCCCAATCTCACTCCAACCTCCAATTCTCGCCATCACACCCTTGTCCCTCATTCATCTCAGTTGTCCCGTCTCCGCCGCCACCACCGTCGCCTTTTCCTCACACCTCGACGGTAACTCTATCACATCAGAACAACAACAAAATTAACAATAAACCTTTACATCATCAGCCCATTGGTTTATTCAATAGTTTTAATAGATTTAAATTGAGAAATATGTTATGGGATTGTTCCCTAAATGAAATTAGTGCTGTGATTAGGGCTTGTTAATGACTAATTCAGAGAAGTGGAGTAGACTAATTAAAGAGATTATGATGTGGTTCGTATTTACGCACTTTTAATTCTCTAACTAGCCTCGTTTCGCATGCTTTTGTGACAATTAGAGTCGTTTCGTACATCTTTATCTTCCTATTTGTTATTCTATAATGTTTTGTGCCACTCATTGGAAAAGAGTGTTCACATTGTATAAACGGAGCATTTCGGAGCTAAATGGAGGCATTTAATGACCATCAAGCGGAGACCAAAGCCTAAGACTCTTAGATGAATAAATGAAATTTTCGGGCAATGAAGAGTCAATCCTCACGACCTAGGAGCAATGCCACGAGTTATGCGGCAGCCAAAACCCAAAGAAAGAAAAGCAAGGCTAACTCGAGCTGGCCAGCCGAGGACTCGAGCGAGCCAGCCAGGGAGTCACAAGAGCGGGAGGACATGAATTGCCACTTCTGACCAATTCCGACGAGCTGCACTGGAGTATAGCAAAGCAATGGATTCTCTAAATGGGTCAACACTTCATTTAAGCCCTTAGTTAATCCTAAACTTGTATTAACTATAAATACACTCTTGTATCTAAATAGAGGTACAACACATTAGACTAGAATTAACTACTCTAAACCCTAATTAATTAAATTAATCTTTCCTTGACCATTCCATAATGTTTCATTAATCACTAAATAATTTATCTTAGATCTACTCTTATACTTGAAGATTTCTTGGGTTTGTATTGAAAAAGGTGACAATTCTTCATCTTAATTAGGGATTTCTTCTATTGTTATTCCTTATTTTTTACATCTCTTAAATTGGTATAATTCCTTAATCTTTTCTTAATCTTTTGTTAATCCTTTGTTAATTAACTTGCTTAGTCATCATGTTTTCCTTTCTTATGATATATGACAACATTATTGACATGTTAATCATGATGTGTAGTGAGTAGTCTCTTAGCTAGGATTAATATGGGAATAAAGGACGATTAAAGGGTAGATTGCTTGATTGACAACCTTGCATGATTCTTTGTCTTTTTAACTCCTCCTATAAGATTGAGAGACTTAGGAGTATTTAAACCATGCATGATATTGGTAGGAAGACCGGGTGTACGCGAGAGTTAACTAGAATTAACCTAGGTAGTCCCGTAAGATCGAGAGCCTCGGTTCTAACCTGACTACAACTTTGATTGATTTTAGACTCATGTGTGTGAACCTCCCTTTAATTACCCCTATTATCCCATGACACCATAGTGTTTTCTCTATATTGTTTACATCTTCATTTTGTTACTTGCTTTAATTTTCATTTGTTTACATTTTGTTGTTATTTTTTTTAGTAGTCTAGAACACAAACACAACCCCAATTCTTGACATAAGACATCACTATTTTCATTGATAACTCTTTAAAACAAATCGTCCTTTGGGATTCGATCTACATTAATATGCTATGTTTGTTAGTTGAGTTGTAAATTTTTATTTGGTGGTTTGACGACCTATCAAAATGGCGTCGGTTTCGGGGACGGTGTATGTTTGAATTGTTATCTTTAATTGCATTTATTTGTGTCTTTCTTTGCCTCGGGGAACATAGTTCCTTGAGTTAGTACTAATTATTTTCTAATGTTTACATTGTTGCATGCTTAGGAGACATCAACGAGGCAACAACTAGCCTATTAATCCCGAAATTGAAAGGACTTTGAGAGGTATAAGAAGAGGCTTTAGAACCCTTTGGGAGGACATCTACTTCAACAACGGTGGAGACCAATTCTTTGGGTGCTAATGGCTTAGTGGTGGATATAGGAATTGCACAAGTGAATAGTGTTAAGTTCACAAATCCTTTTGCAAGAGAAGGAGAGGACAACCAATTTTCCAACCCAATTCCAAACATCCCACAAATCAATCAACCAAAAATTCCTAAATGTCTTCTCACTTAATTCCTACCGAAGATACCATACCAAATGACATTCCTACACCCGCTCACTTTACTAGAAACTTTATAGCCAAGTCGGCTTTTATAAAATTGGTAGAGAGGAGCCAATTTGGAGGGATGCCAAGTGAAGACCCGCATCATAATATGGAGCCTTTTTGTGACTATTGTGATGCCATATCACAAACCGGAGTAACAAAAGACCAAATTAGCTAGGTGGGTATTATTGCCATTTTCATTGATTGGAAGTGCTAAACAATGGCTTAAGAGTTTGAATAAAGTATCTCTTGGTATTGACTCATGGAAGAAACTTGCACTAGCCTTCTAACAAAAGTTTTATCCACCAGAAAATACAAACATGTTAAGGGCCCAAATCATCGGATTCAAGCAAAGAGAAGATGAGTCATTATATAAAGCATGGGAACGTTTCAAATCTATTTGTCGCTCTTATCATCACCATGGACTAAGCGATTGGTTCTTAGTTGCACTAATTTTGAAATGGACTCTTTGAAGACTCTAGAAACATAATGAATATGGGTTCCAATAGGATGTTCACCAAAGTGGATGATAACCAAACATGGAGGAATATTGAAGAGATGCGATTCACAATTCCCAATTTAGTAGGCCCCAAAAGGCTACTAAAGGAGGAAAGCATGAGGTAGACTCTATCACACAACTAAATTCCGATCTTGGAGCACAATTGAGTTCCCACATGGACACCGTCAATCTAAAGCTCAAAGAAGCGATAACACAAGTGCAAAAAGCTTCCAAACCAACTCAACAAACCTTTTTTGTTGTGGAAATGTGAGAAATATATTAATCTATCAAAGATTACACCAATACAACCATTCCAACCAACCTCACACATTAGCCTATTACATCAATAAGATTGGACACTAGAGACTAAATTAAATCAATCCGTAACTCTTACACCACACCAACTCTCTATGTTTAAAAAAACCTTGAAAAATATGAATGAATCTCAGTTTTATCTCTTCCTTGACAGTCTGCATCAAACGTTCAAGTCTTATTATATAACATTCCATTCTACTATTATTCATGACCATCCAAACATGATAATACAATCCTGCAACCATATCACTTTCAGCATTCTAACTAGAAGGGATTGTCGTCTATCCTTAAGGATCTGCACTCCAGTTTGTAAACCATTGTCCTCAATTCCCATCCAATCTTTCAGTATGCACCAACAAAACTTAGTATAAGTACAGTCTTCAAATAGATGTTTATGTGACTCTGGTTGAGTATCACAGAGAAAACATATACCAAGACAGAAAAATACTCGTGCATTCCAATCTATCTAAGGTAAGGAGTCTACCTCTATTGATCAACCATAAGATGAAACAATGTTTAGGTAGATTGCAACTGTTCCAAACCATAGCATGCCAATTGACCTTCTAATCTTCACTATTGGTAAGCCAATTATACCCCTTCGCCAGAGTGTATGTATCATTAGTTCCTTGCTATATTCCATCCACATTAGCCTATTTAAAACTATCTTTCACTTCACATATCTTCCTCCAAGCCCATGAACTGTTCCCAGTACGTTCATATGGCATCCAATCTCTCCCTTTCAAATAAATGTCATCCACCTAATGTATCCAAAGATGATCCTTTTTTGCCAAAATCCACCAAGCTAGCTTTCCAATAGTAGAAAAATTCCATAACCTACAATCCAGCACTCCTAAGCCTATAAGCTTCTTGTCCTTACATAAGACAGACCGGGCCACAAAAAGAGCCGTATAATAAGACTCTCTCCCATCCCAAAGAAATTTCTTACAAAGAGCCTGAATCCTATCCATGACTACAACAGGTAAGACAAACAATTGAGACCAGTAATTATGAATAGTTTCTAACACTGCTTTCACTAGAACAAGTCTACCAGAAGTAACTTTCTTTTATTCCACCCTCTTATTTTGGACATCATTTTATCCACAATGATATTGCAATCAATAATAGACAATCTCTTATGAGAGATACACACTTCAAGGTATTTAAAAGGTAGCTCACCCATTTTAAATCACGTCTCTCTTAATATAGCAGCTTCCACATCACTTGACACACCATTCATATAAATGTCCGACTTCTCATTACTAATATTCAAGGCAGTTGTATTTGAGCAAATCTTAAATGCCTCCATAATTATGGTAAAGGATTTAACATACCCTTTACAAAAAAAATAAGGGTTTTTTTGTCTGACACCACCTTTAATATTAAGCCTTTTGTCAAACACCACCTTTAAAAAAAATTCTGGCAATTTGGTACTTTAAAATCAAAAAATTGTAATACACAGCCAAATGGCCGGAGTTTGACCAAGTTAAAAAAAAATCCGGTGTTGACTTCTCCTTATAAGTAATCCCACGTGCCATATCTTAAATAAAACTTAAATTTTAAACAAAATCCCTTCACTTCAACCCCTAAAACTTCCATAACACTCTAAGCTATCCTACTTCCATCTTCTATTTTCATCTCTTAATCTCTTCATCGCTCTCTTTCTCTCTTTAATTCTTCATCAATCCTGGGATTCATCATCTGGTTTTTACTTTAATTTTAATTTTTTTTCCCCTTGATTTCTCCTCAAACAACGGGTTTAATAGATCAATTATTTCATCTTATCTACGGGTATGATTTTCATTTGCAGATTTTGTCTTGCATTTTAGATTATGTTTTGTTTGTAGTTAGTTTACAATCTGGGTAGTTTTAGATTATTTTTCATAATTTGGTTAAAATACATCTATTTTACTCTTTTATGTTTGGTAATTATTGTAGTTAAAATGGTGCATGATAATAGGGCTAGATTGAGGGTTAGATTTTGTGGGATGTTTGTGACTGATAAGAATTGGAACACTGATTATGTTGGTGGTGGTGTTTGGCTGGAAAGAAAAGATAAAGTTTTGAGTTTAGGGTACCTTCAAGAAGGACTTAGGAAGAAGCTAAAATGTGATGATGCTCATGCATTTTGGTATAAAAGGTATGGTTTGAGTCTTTTTGCTCGGAGACAAAAAAATATTGTATGAAAGGGATATTGAGAATTTGTTAAGGACAAAGGATAAATCAGGGATAGTCACCATGTATGTATTCAAAGTCCCTACCCCATATATTGTTGTTAATCCACAAAAAGTAAGAGAGAGAGCATTCAAAGCATCTTCACCTCAAAGAAAAAATCCAACCACCTCTAGAAGACCTAAATTGGGCATTAAATGTGTTGCCAAAAAATAGATTCATAAACCTAAACCCCCTCAAATACCACCTGAAATTGAACCCCTTCAAGTTGAACTTCCACCCACACCTATACCCCCTCATCCCCTTTGGTCTGTAAAAAATCCATATATATTTGAAGATGAGAGTGATGAAGAAGTGAGTGATCCAGAATACGTGGTTGGTGAAGGCAATGTAGATGGATCTAGGAATGATACAGATGGGTCTAGGAGTGATACATATGAAGATGATGTATGCAGTGATGATGATGAATTAGATGGGGTTGAAGTTGATCCAGAGGAAGAAGTTGACCCTGACATATTAGAGAATGCGGAGGTTGGTTTAGGTGCTTCAATTCCTGAAAACTTGGGAATAGATGATGATGGAGTTGACATTCCAGAAGATGAAGAGGATGTGTTGTTATCTGATGAAGAAGATCTGGAAAGTGAAGCAGATTCTGATGAAGAGCATTTAATTTATCTCACCTTCAATCCAGCTACTGATTTCAATAAATCTATAAGGTTAATCAAGGGATTAAAGTTTCCAAATTAAAATATTTTTAAGAAAGCATTGAGGTATCATTGCATTCAGTTATGTTAAGAGGGTAACTGTTTACTGCAAAATGAGGTGTAATTGTGTTTGGAACAAAAAGAAAGCCAGGTTTGGGAAATGTATTTGTGGCTGTGTTGATAAGTGTAAGTTTAAGGTCCATGGAAGRTTGTTGGAGAGTCAGAATACTTTCCAGTTAAAATCCCTGAGATTACAGCATAAAGAATGTTGTGCCTTAGCTGACTTGAACGGCAAAGTCAATAGTGAGTACCTTGCTGAAAGGTACATTAATGAGTTTAGGTTAGACCCTGGGTATAAGCGTAATACATTAACTGGTAGAGTTGTAAAGGATATTGGTGTGTCTGTAGGCTATTATAAGGCATATTATGCAAGGGAGAATGTTTTGAAGATGATTAATGGGGTGGATTCAGAACAATATAAAAAAGTATGGGATTATGCTGATATTTTGAAGAAGTTTAATCCTGGTTCATTAGTGTACATCTGTTTGGACACTATTGAGAGACATCTACCTTCATTTAAGAGAATGTATATGTGTTTATATGGCTGCAAAGTTGGGTTTGTCAATGGTTGCAGACCAATTATAGGACTAAATGGATGTCATTTGAAGGGCCCTTATCCTGGGATTTTGTTGACAGCAGTTGGTATGGATGGTAATTGCAACATCTTCCCCCCCTTGCATGGGCAGTAGTGGAAGTTGAATAAAGAGACATGGACTTGGTTCCTTGAGTTGCTTATGAAAGATATTGACTCTGTTGCAAATGAAGGGTCTTATATCAAGAACAAGGATGAGTTGGGTTTCATTTCTGATAGACAGAAGGTTAGTTTCCATTCAATAATGCATTTTCTTTGAATTCATTGTTGTTTATAGAGATAACTCTTACAATTTCTTATTTTTTTGTAGGGTCTTTTCGAAGCTTTCAACACTATCACTCCCAATGCTGAGTTGAGATTATGTGCAAGGCATATATGGGCCAACTTCAGCAAAACTTACAGTGGAGTGGAGTACAAACAGTTCTTTTGGAGGCCTGCTAGGGCTTACACAAAACTAGTTTTTTATATATGGATGGAGAACATTAAAGGTATGTCCACTGGTGCATTTGAGTGCTTAAATGCAATCCCTGCTAAGCATTGGTCTAGGCATGCTTTTAGGACAAATACTAAATCAGAAATTCTGCTCAACAATGCTTGTGAAAGCTTCAATAGTGTGTTAATAAAATGTAGAGATAAACCTATTCTGACATTGATGGAGTGGATTAGGAGATATGTTTTGAATAGAATGTTCACTAAGCTTCAGTCAATAGAAGCTTA
>VHZZ01008834.1:41790-52306 GCA_009801015.1 Silene noctiflora
TGTTTTGCATGTTCCTAAAAAATGGTTGATTTGATACTGTATTTACGATTGTACTAGCTTTTTTCCTATATTGTTTTTTATGCAAAGGAGAAAAAAGGAAAGAGAGAAGAGGATGAGAAAGAAAAGAAAGAGCTTCTATCAGAGTAGTATGGACAAATTTTGAAGAAAATAAAGGAAGAGGAGAAGGAACGTGTACTGGAATTGAAAGTGTTAGCAGATGAAAAAGAGAAAGGGAAGGGGAAAGAGGCAGTTAATGAGGAAAAGACTGAGGAAATTGATCTTCCAGATTTGATTCCGGGAATATATTGTCCATTATATAAAGAAATGTCAGGATACAGAGGTATAAACATTCTGATCTTGACCTTTGGTTTTCTGTAAACATTCTGAATTTGCTGTTTGGTTTTCTGTAAACATTCTGAACTTGCTGTTTGGTTTTCTGTAAACATATGTAACTTGCTGGGTTTACTTGTGTTCTGTACTGAAGTAACATCTATCTCCAAAAATGTGCACACTTGAACTTCTCTTCTGTTGTTCTGTACATTAAATTAACTGATGTTGTTATGAATTTGAAAGCATGACTATGCTGTTATGAATTTTCAGTTAATTGTCTAACCTAATAATGGTTTTATGATTATGATGCCTTCTTAGTTTCAATGTGTTAGTGCTCAGTGATGAAAAAGCTTATTGCTTTGAGAGTATAATGTGTTTGATGCCTTCTTAGTTAGAATATTTTAGTACTCAGTGATGAAAAAGCTTATTGCTTTGAGAGTATAATGTGCTTGATGCTTTCTTAGTTGGAATGTTTTAGTGCTCAGTGGTGAAAAAGCTTATTGCTTTGAGAGTATAATGTGTTGGTTGCCTTCTCCTTTGTAATGTAAGGCTGCTCAATGATGAAATAGCTTAATGCTTTAAGAGATTAATGTGCATACTTGCATTTCTGTAATGTCCTGTGATGCATATCTGTATTAACATGACAAGGAATTCCACCATAACTTGTTTATGATTGAATGGACACTGTATTTTTGCTGTAGTAGGAGGCCTTTCTTAGGCCACCACCACACATATTCAATTTTTATCATTTAACTTAACAATAAATGGATTTAGGAGATCTTTGTTATGTCTATATAAAGCTCAGTGATAAAAATGCTAAGTGCTATGAGAGTTTCATTAAATAATTGCAATACAATGTCTTCATAAAGCTCAGTGATGAAAATGCTAACTGTTTTGAGAGCTTAATAAATACATTGGAATTTTAAACTTGAACTTAAATAGGACGAGTCAAGGCTAGGGGTACACTAATTTCTTCTAAGTCTGCATCCTTCCCTACTTCATGTAGATAGTTAAGACATTCTTTAACAATATCATCATCTGTTGTGAGGTTCCTTGGTAGTGTCCAAACAAGTCTTTGTGCTTTTTTTTTCAAGTGTGGAATCTTTTAGTCATTTAGTCCCTTGTTCTTGATTATTTCCAGCATATAGGCTTGTAAACTAAGCCAGACATAACTTAGACATTGTGTTGGTTCTTCATTCCAAGCTTCAATAACATTTGATACCAACTGATCAACTGTCTTGGCTCTTTTTTTTTTTTGGAGTGATTGTATTGACCTAAAGAATCATAAGTCTAATACATTCAGATCAGATGAGTTTGGTGGTTGTTGTGTCAGGTTGATGTTGAAACCATTTGTCCTAACCGCCATCATAAAATCTGGGTCACTATTCTTTATATGTGGCTTGRCATTGTCTTGTTGGATGATGATATCCTTGCTCATTGATGCTGGCCATTTACTCTGAATGGCTTGGATTATCTTGGATATTAGCATCTCTTTGGTGACTTCTTTGTTGATTGAAGCCACTGATTTTATCTCAAGAGTACCAGCTAGCTAGGTAGCACCAAAACGGACACGGACGAGGATACGAACACGACAAGGACACGTGACAAGTCATCCCATGAAATTTAGGACACGGGACACACGATTTAAATGTAATAAAAAATATATTCTTTTGTTATAAACGTTCGATTTTATTTTTTTTAAAGTATTTGATTTTAAATTTAAATAAGTGAAGGTAAAATTTAGCCTTGATTACAACTCATTTTCATTTCCCAGCTAAACCTATATTCTAATCAATCTCTTTCGACATCTCGTTTTTCGTCTAAAGAACACCATTCATCCCAAATGATGTCCAAATATCAAGGACACGCGTCGGACACGTGCCCAAATACCATGGACACGCGTCGGACACGTGCCCGAGTAAAAGTAGAAAGTTAGACACGGTTTTATAGGTGTCCGACATGTTTAGGCGTGTGTCCGACGAGTGTCGGTGTCCGACACGGGACGGCTGATTAAGAAAAGTGTTCGTGCTACCTAGCCAGCTGGTCTATTTTTTTATTTCCTTCTTGCTGGAGCTTGAAATGTGAAGGGGAATATCCCTATTTTCCCATCAAATAGAGGGTTTCCATTACCATCATAAATTGGCCTAGAAATTGCTGCCATAAACATCATTTTAGTTATAAAACTTTTGCTTTGACATGCTCTATATGAATCAACTTCTTCAATGAGAAGAAAATACTTTGCTTGATCTTGTGTGATATAAAACAATTTCTCATCAATATGGATAATGTTTGCCATATCTTTAAACTTCAAACTGTTTGTTATCCTATCATAACTTAACTTTTAAAGTACAAATACCAATCTGTTGAACTTGTTATCTTCATTGAGAGATGGATGTAGTGCTGAAGTATGGCTTCTGAGTTTGCCTTGTTTGACCTAGTTGAATATTGTTGTTGCTGAAACCCCAATAGCCTCGGCAAATGATGTCATTGATCCCCTGTCTCCCATACTTGTTTCTAGTATCCTCTTTATAGGTATTTCAAGTGTATCCCTGCCTTTCTTACCCTTCATTTTGGAATCTAATTYCAATTCCTCACCATTTTCTCTTTGACGTTTTGCAACTCTCCAAACTTCAAAGATTGTTCTTCTATCTACTTGATACTTTGCTGCCATAATGTTCATTGAACCTCTAATTGGTTTGCCATCTAAGGAATTTTCGAATAAATAGCAACCAATTTTATGTCTTTAATCATTTGTTAGATTTGGACTGCGCATTTTCAGGTAAGTTTATGGTAAGTTGCCCTGTTTTTTTTATGTATTCTGATTTTGTTGTTTGTTAATTTCAATTTCTTTTCTATTTCTAACTAACAGTTTTGTCAAGTGCAGTATAATGGAAGACTTTTAGGGAGTTTATGAAAGAGACAAAAAGAAAAGGAAGAAATGCAAAAACTAGCAGAAATGGAAGAAATTAAGAACTAAGAAGAAGTGAAGAATAGAGAAGAGGAGGGACGACTGYTTTGAGGGCTTATCTTTGTATTGGGTTGTGTATTAGTGATGATGTAGTCAAATAGTGATGTAATCATATTGTAAGTTGTGCTTTTGTTTTTTTGGGGGGAACATTTATAAGTATTTGAATTTCCCCCACTTTTGTTTTTGGTGGGAAATCAAATTGTAACCCAAAAAAACTAAGTTAACCATTTCACTTAATTATTTCAGTTTAACTAATTAATTCTGGCGCACTATGTTCCTTTGCATTACTTTTCCATTATTTATTGTCTTGCCTTAATTCTTGTGCAAAAACAAATGGGATGAAAACAAAAAAAATGGAGGGAGTAATTTATTTTCCCATATTTCGTATTTTATTTTTCTCGGGAAAATATCCTTTTTCATATTTAATTGGCTTTTCTATCTCGAGTTTGGTGAAAACCCCTTTGTTATTGGGTTTCACGTGTTTTTGGTGGAGATGGGTGAGTTTGGGTCTAAGTTTGGAATAAACCCATGAGCTCTTCTATAAATAAGAAAGGAAATTAAACCCTTACTTTTCTTTTCATCATCTTTTCACAAAAACCCTAAACCTAGTTTCTCTCCTCTCTTTTCCTCTTGGAGTCGTGTGCCTCCCTTCTCCCTAGGGTTTTGTGTCGCCTTTCTCCCTCTTCTTTCTTCATCGTTTTTTGAGCCTTGATTGATTCTATTCCTAAGATTTATCAATCTTTGTCGTAAGTTCCGTTTTCTTTTAAGCGTTTATTTCGTTAGTTTTGTATAAATAGTATTTTTATAAGTTACGTTCTCTTTTGGCTCGTATGATGATTTATAAAGGTGTGGAGATTTCACCTAGAGAAGACATCTACGTTGTTGAGGACGATCTCTAGATTTAATCACTAAAAAGATAACTAGGTGTTTCTCTTTTAATTTTGTTTATGCCAATTGATGAGATTTACATGATTTAATGATTGATTTGTGTAATGGGTACTTGTTAGATTATTTATTGTCATGATTTATTATGTTTCATATGTTTGTATATATTTTATTGTTTTAATTATATATCGTATGTTGTTTATATGTTTATTATGGGTGTCATGAGCGCAATTAGGGGTTACGAATGAAACCCTAGTGGCGGCATGATAGGGGGCTAAGAGTGGGATTCAAAGTTATAGCTAAAGATAGTACAACCTTGATGATGATTCGAGTGTTATAGCTGAAGTTAGTACAACTTTGGGTCGTTACTTAAGTTATGGATGAAACAGGTATAACCATGGAAATATTAATCAAGGTTATAGCTGAATCTACTACAACATTGGATACGAGTTAAGGTTATAACTGGAACTAACGAAACCCCGCGATTGTGGCTCAATGTTATGGTTGGACCTAGTATAACTTTGAGTTTCGTGTCAAGGTTTTAGGTGAGGTTAGTATAATCTCAAAGGTATTTTTTGAAGTTATAGTCGAGGCTAGTATAACCTCACATCTAGAGTTCATGTTATGGTTAAGGTTACTATAACATTGATCGTTAGTATTTGTTTCACATGTTGTGTTGTGTACGGTTGATACATGACACTATGTTTGCATATCTCTTTGGTTAATCTTTTTCATATGTTATGTATGATAGTCAGTTATACTATCTTACGAGTTGAGTCGTGGTGTTGTTCACGCATGTTGGTACAGTCAGTTATAATGTGCATTTGTTTGTTGGCTACTTTAAATAGATGATTGTGGTATCAGTTATATACTATCAGAATGAACTAGCGTCACCCATTGAAGTGGGATTTATTTAGGTCTATGTTCGGGGGTGACTAAAGTCGTCGGTTATACGCTCTGAGTCCCGAGTGTCGTTCGGTGTATAGTTATTGCATCGAGGGGTTTGTCCAGGTCTTAGAGACATAGGCAGTGGTGATACGCTATATGTAGTACCGTGGAGGCAGTGGTGATACGCTCCACACCGATGGAAGCAGTGGTGATACGCTCCGTCAGTCAGAGGCAGTGATGATACGCTCTGACAAGTTAGAGGCAATGGTGATACGCTCTAACGGGAGTTCGCTCTATTCGCTATGCTTTGATGCTAACTTTGTGCCTTATGTTGTTATGGATCATGTGCTACTTAGGTTGTAAATGTCCATGGTCTAGTGGTCGCATAAAGTCTAGGTTGCATATTTGAGTCTGACTAAGATTGATTAAGTCATGGTAAGTTTCAGTTGTTTATCGTGATGTGCATAGTCTTACATGTTTACTGGTTTGCATTTCAATTATAATTGACTGTTGGTTATATTCAATTGATGTAAACATGACTGGGAGAGCATCTAGTTACTCCCGACTGATTGTCGACCCCCATTCTCTGGTTGAATGCCCGTCGTTGTTTGGATGATGTTGTTTGGGATGCATTGAGGGGCGAGACGAATAATAAATTAAGATTTTGTTTTTAGTTTAGTTGAGGTACTTTTAATAATGTATTAGTTTGGATTTTGTTTTAGTAGCGAACCGGATTGGTCAGGTGTTTTCGCCACCGTGACCCTTTTATCAGTGTTATACTCTGAGTTCTCTTTTATTTTACGTTTTTCTTTTTATGGAACAATCCGGGTTGTTACAGGAAACATGATATGATGCTGGTTAGGAAACTTTTGGCGTTTAGGGCTATTAACGTGAAAGCAGTGATTGATTCCATGATAAAATTATGGAACCCATCTAAAGCTATTCTGGGTAATGTGGTTGATGCAACTTTCATCTTTCAATTTGGGGCTGAAAAGGACAAAGCTAGGGTTTTGAAAGGACAACCATGACACTTCGACAGATTTGTGTGGTGCTTTAATGAGCCAAATCATTCAGGTAAGCTTTCTGATGTTCCGCTTTTTCGCGTTCCCATATGGGCTAGGGTTTATGATTTACCTATTTTAGGGAGGAAGAGTATCGCAAACGCACAGAGGCTAGGTAATTGCCTGGGAACGTTCATTAACGTTGAGACGGGACCGAACGTGGAGTTGGATAGAGCTATATGTATCTGATTCCTCCATGATGTTAGAACTCCGTTGAAGACTATGATCCCAATTCGAATGAAAAGGGGGAAAGTTACGGAGTTTGATGTGAATTATGAACGACTTCCAATCTATTGCTATGGGTGTAGGCTCATGGGACACGGAGAGAAAGATTGTGATAACGGTCCCTATGAGGAGGAAGATCTTAAGTTTGGGGAGTGGTTTTGTGCTTCACCATGGAAAGTGGTGAAGACGGTGAAAGAAGGCTCAGGAAAGGCTGCTCATGATCTTAGGGTGAGTTTTGATGCCTCAAATAATATGGAGGATGGCTGTGAGATAACAAATATGATCGAGAAATTGCAGGGCTATTGATCTTGGGCTCCGTAACAAGAAGGCTTCTACACATCACGAGAGGTGTGGGGGAGGTGTGGAGGGGTGTGGAGGGGTGAGGGAGGGTGATGGAAAGAACCAGCAACCTGTGGGGAGGGGGTGTGTGGTGGGGGTTACTGCTGGACAACAAGAGAGGGCTAAGGATGAGAAGAACGGTGTGAGGGATATGGCCGTTGTTAATGAGAGTAGTTGGTCTAGTGAGAGTGTTGAATGGGATGGAATAGGGAACTGTAGTGGGGGGGGGGGGCAGGCAGAAGGTTACCGAGGAAGAAGCTGGAAAAGGCTGGCTAGATAAGGGATGGTGGGGGATGATGCATCAGGGGAGTCTTTGAGAAGCTCTGATGGCACTGCGGAGAAGAGAGAGAGGGATGGTGACGAAGGTGCTGAGGGACTCAAAAGAGCGAGAGTTCTTAAAGACGGGGGTGTCTTAATACCAGAGGCAGAGGTTGACGAAGATCAATCCCGCTGGGCTCAATGAATATCTTAAGTATCAACTGTCGGGGCTTGGGCAACCCCGATACGGTTATTGCGCTCCGTGATCTTGTGCGGAGGGAGGTCCCGACCATTTTGTTTCTATGTGAAAAGAAACTTAGTGGTCGTGATATGAGGAGGGTGAAAGAGAAGTTTAAGGGTTATTATGGTTTGGAGGTAGATAGTGTGGTAAGGTCAGGAGGCCTGGCTTTCTTGTGGAGGAAGGAGGTTGATTGTGTCTTTTTGTCGGCCTCGGTCCATCACATGGATTTCACAACTCGAGGGCTGGGGAACGAGTGGAGGCTCACAGGCTTCTATGGATGGCTGATGGTGGCGGATCGTCATTTGTCTTGGGAATTGCTTCGGGTTCTCCATAGGCAATCTTCTCTTCCGTGGGTTTACATTGGTGATTTCAACGAGATTTTATACTCGACTGAGATGAAAGGGTGAAGTTGATCTCAATGGCAGATGTATAACTTTCGTGATGCGGTTGATGACTGTGGGCTGCGTGATGTTTCATAGGAAGGATACAATTTTTCCTTTGATATTGGGCAGGTCAGGGAGGCAAATCGACAGATCATGATAGACCGTGCCATGTGTTCGGGGTCGTGGCTTGACTTGTTTTCGTTCGCAAAGTTTTTCTACCTTAATCGTGAATGGTCGGACCATGCGCCGATTAAGCTTATTCTTAATAGAAAGGAACTTCAGGGTGTGCAACGGCGCCAATTCCGCTTCGAGCAGATATGGAGCGAGGAGGAGGGTTGCATGGAAGCTGTTGAGCATAGTGTTACTAGAGGGAGGGGTAGCTTAGTTGCAACGTTGCAGGTGTGTGTTAGTGAATTAAGTGCTTGGAAGAAAATTAATTTTGGGAAAATTAGACGTCACATGCAACGGAAGACGAACCAACTCGCAAAGCTTAATGAGGGAGATATATAGATTGGCTGAGAGCGTTAAGAAACGAAAGAAATTGGTAGCGGAGTTAGCTAGTCTGAGGAAGCAGGAGGAACAATACTGGCGGCAACGGTCTCGAGTTCTTTGGCTAAATGAGGGTGACCGGAATACTAAGTTTTTTCATTCCCGATATCCATTCATCCTTCCACACTCACATACTTGCTCCATATCTAATTCTTCGCCTCAAACCCCTTTCGAGAATTTTTCCGTTTCCTCAATCCAGGAAGGTCATAACGCCTTGCAACCTAGGGAATGAAAGCTTACGAGTCACGGATTTGATTTAAGGTGATGAAGGTGCGGGGGGTGGAACCATACGAAGCTTGCAGAGATTTTCTTGCCGTTTGAAAGGGAAAGAATTGAGAGGATTCAACTAAGTGAGCATAGGCCTCGGGATGAGTGGTATTGGGAAGCTGAGAGAGATGGTAATTATTTAGTCAAAACGGCGTATCGTCTTATCGCTGGGGTTCCTGCGGCGTGCGATGGTGGTGACATGTCAGATTGGGAAAGAGAGAAATGGATGTGGAATCGTCTCTGGAAAGTTCCGGTTTGGCCCCGTGTTAAGTTGTTCTTTTGGCAACTGTGCAGTGAAGCGTTACCCACAAGAGCGAACATTGCATCTCGAGTGCGAGGTGAGTCTTTGTTTTGTCCTTTTTATCATTATTTTATCGAGTCGAGTCTTCATATTTTTCGTGACTGTTGGATGGCGTATAGGGTTTGGAAAGGGCTGGGGTTGGAGGAGGATGATTGAGATTGAGATGACGGTGGCAGGCTGAGCTGAGGGATTGGGTGGAGGCGAAGTGGCGGGTCTTGAGTGGGGTGGAGCACGAGAAATTCATGGTGGGGTGTTGGGCTATTTGGGAACATCGAAACAAGCTTATTTTTGAAGATAGGGAAGTGAACCCAACCCGTGTTATTCAGCGGTGCCGGGATGTTATGGATGAGATGGTGGGGAGTGATGCTACGAGCCATAGAAGGCGGGACAGGGGAAGGGATAAGCATGAGGTGGGGCAGAGGGAGGTGGAAGGGTGGCGTGCATGGTGCGTCAAATGGTTTCGTGAAAGTGAATGTCGATGCGGAATCGAAAGAAAGAGTGGGTGTGGGGATTGGGGTGGTGTGCCGTGATGAAGAAGGTCGGGTTTTGTGGGGGTTCTCTATCATGTAGGAGCAAGTTTGGGAACCTCATATAGTTGAAGCGGTGCTGGAAGGGGTCAAGGCGACTATTCTAAGGGGGCATGACAAGATCGTTGTAGAAAGTGACTACTTGCAAGTTGCAAGTCATTGATGCGTTGAAGCAGAGGAAACAGGGCCGGAGCATGCTGAGTTTAGTTTGGGACGAGATTTTTTTGTTATGTTCTTCTTTTAGTTCTATATTTTGGTCGTACACTAGTAGATTAAACAATTTCGTTGCTCACGCTTTAGCTCATGTGCTGGTGGGTGGTCCTAGTAGATCTGAGTGGTCAGATGTCCTACCTCCGATTGCAAACAATGCTGTACTGTTTGATTTATCATTATTGAACTAAAAAAAAATGATATCGAGAGGAGAAGGAATCCTTCAAGGAGCTCCAAAAAAAACAAAAAAAAAAAAAAACATACAGATCAGCTACAGTATATTCCACGTGGTTAATCCTCAATAATTAACATTTAATCATGTTTTCTTTACCTCGTTGTCCAATCTCTACACAACACCTACCACTCATTATTCCACACATCACTATCATTCCCATGTAATTCTAAAACCTTCATTGAAGTTGGCCAGATCAACGAACTTGTACTACAAGTCTTCAACATTGATGTAGCCTCTCGATAATATTTCATTTTGCAATATTTCTAGGATTAATATAGGTACATTATCACTACAAGGTGAAAGCTAATTAGCTACATATATTTCAGTAACAAATCACTTGATTTCGGTAGCTAATTATATATAGAGACGGAAATTTCGACGGAATATGGTCTGTAGCTAATAGCCTTGTCGCTAAATTTGCTACAGAATTGGCTACTAATTTTAGCTACCAAATGTGAAGTAGCTAAACTAGTGACTGACTTAGAGACCAATTAAACTGTTTCTAAATTAGCGACCAACGCGTTAGTATCTAAATTGGCTAGGACATAATAAGTGCGGGTCCTATATGCCACGACACTCTAGCTAGGCCCCCGCACGGACCGCCACTCACCGAACATGCATGTATGCCCATGCACCACCTCTTGTAGAGACATTGGTAATTTTTGTTATTGAGAGGAATCGAACCCATGACCTCCAACTCAATAATTGACATTCTAACCATTGAGACATAAGATGATTATTGACTATTTAGGTGATGAATATCTATTTAAAGTGATTGTTACGTATGTGAGTTATAAGGTACGTTTTTAATAATAGTTATAATAATATAAGTAGATCAGAATAATAATT
>VHZZ01008841.1:55631-66102 GCA_009801015.1 Silene noctiflora
GTAAGCAATGTTATAGCTGTGAAGCTATAACCTTACTTACTAAGGTTTCTGTTTTAAGTTCCATTACGAGACGACAATCTATTCTATCTAATCTTGCTTGAGATCTTCAAAATGAACTTAGTCTTTTCCATATAGGCTTCTCTTGATCTTTATCTTGATCAATCTTTATTACCATTGCAACTTGAATAGCTTTGATCTTGATTCGACGCGTGATCATGAGGACTTGCTTATCTTTTATATCAATCACAGTTCTTAAAGGCTTAATCGTAGATAACCCAATCTATAAGGACTAAGCAAACGATTAAGGGCAAGATGCATATACAACATAATTACACTTTCTATCATTAAAACCAAAACATATATAAATATATAAGTCAACAAACATGTTCCCCCCCTTTCCCACCTTTACCCTTATTCTTGTTCTTATTATTCTTACCCTGATTTGCTTGAGGAAGACAACCGAGGATGGAGGAAGAAGATCCATCATCGGTAGATTTAGCATAGTTCACCGAAGAGGAGGCAATGGTGGTGGCACTTTTAGCAAAACTCGTTTATTCAAGAGTAAGCATAGAACGAGCGCGGTAAAAGGGAGGGAGTGGGTTGCTTTGACGAATAAGCCCACCGGCACCATGATAGGCAACGTCCTGACCTTTAACACCCCGACCCATACCCTGGGTAAGGAGCGGTCACTCATGGTAGCTCGCCAGACTGTGTACGTGGCCCACAGATTAACACGGGTCCTTTCCAGTGCATTTTATCCTCACTGGGCATCCCGAGAACTTTCCCAGGAGGTCACTCATCCAAAGACTACTCTCAGCCAAGCAAGCTTAACTGTGGAGTTGTTTTCCATGGATAACTAGAAAATAAAGTGTATTTTTATTGATATGATTCGTACTTTCAATCCCTTTAAGCACTAGTCAGATTTTAACCTATCAATGGTCCTCTTCAAGGGGTACCCCACCCGAACATCGTATTCGGTTCAGTGGAGTATTACAAGACCAAACACTAATTGCAAAACAAAATGAGTATCACTTACCCGAGAGACAGCGTTTTTAAGCTGATCCGCCAGGCTTTTGAGACGCTGACAGTAGGCCGAGACACTCGATAAGTCTGACATAGCGGTGTGGGAGAACTCTTGTTCAAGTGTAACAGTCCATGAGTGTTGATTGTCGAGAAAAATATCTCGAATTCGATCTCAACATGCCATAGCAGTGGATTCGGCTTCAATAATTGCCTCGACAAGGTTTTTGGTGACCGTTGCATAGATCCATTGAAGGACCTTCGCATTAAGAATTTCCCGCATCTTATTCTCATCATTCGTAGTAGGTGGTTTTAGACCACCGGATTTGGGTTTGATGATGTGGTGAAACACTCGATTCAATTTAGCATGATTCGTAAAGAGTGCAACTCAAAGGGGATATTGGTCGTTATCCATCCAAAGTTCGACGGTAACGTGATTCTTGTAATTGTTGATGGCAAGATTCAGGTGAAAAAAGAAAGATTTTTTTGTCAGGCTTGGCGAGTTATGTGACGTGAGGTCGGAATTGTGACGAGAGGCTGGAGAGGAAGAGTGTCGTGGATGAGCACGAAAGAGGGAGAGCTAGGGTTCAAGCGGAAGGGAGATCGATTTACTTAAGGATGCTGATACCATGTAGGAAAGTAATTGCTTGAGTAATCTCACTAATTAATAGGCTATAAATACAAAGGGATATGCACTATATTAGCCTAATTACAAAAGATACTTGCAACGAATACTACATATAGAATAGCTAAGTAAATAATTACGATATATACATATATTCTAACAATTCTATACTTACCGGCAAATATTATACGAATTTTGTTTATAAAATTATAGGTGTGGATTTGGTTTATTTGTAAAACTAGCTAAAGCACTCCTACTCCCTCACATTATTTTGATCACCTATTTGCATTAACATAATGATTGAGAACCTAACTATATTACGGTTAATGAGAAGTTTTAGAATAATCTTTAATAACATTTTTTTGTTTATGCATGGCGACTAATTTCACTTAGAATTGGATTTGGTTAAGGTGAATGCCCTACATACTAAAAGAATAGGAAAAGCTTTAAGTTTTTTCGCCTAAAACAATTCCCCTATTTTGATAAGATCTTTTATTTACTTTCTTATTTTGATATAATTTCTTATTTAAGATTTGCCTCTAGGTTTTTTGGTGATAAAAAATTCATTTTCTAAGATAATTTGTAGCTAAAAACATGCTTTTAAAAAAATCACAAAGAAATATCATTAATTTCATAGAAAGAATTATTTTTATTAAAATACATATTTCATGTCATTACTTAAATCTCTTTATTAAATTTATTGTTTTTTGTCTTCAATCAAAATACAATGACAAGAAACGTTATAAAAATTATGAATTGCTAATTCACAATGTACAAATGATAGTACATTAAAAGGTAAAATTCTGTAAATACCATACATTTATTGCATAGGATCTATACTAGTTATGCATTAAGTGCAATAACACTTCAATTAAAAAGTAGTTTGTATTATATTCCCCTGCATCCCATTTTTTTGTTCCCTTTCTAATTAGGGAACAACTTTACCCTTTAAATAAAAGAGAGTTGAGTGGTAGTTAGTTAATTAGAGGTAATCTTGAGCAATTTGAGTTTCCAATATTAAATTTAGAAAAGGGATAATAATAAGAGTAAATTATCAGTTACACCCACCCTTAATCCACTTTTTTTCACTTACTTTTACGTCATTTTTTTTTTTTGAATTTATACCTAATTTATTTGCTCAGGTTATATTTTCTCCCAATACCATTTTCAGGCCATATTTCCGTCAAAATTCATTTTTTTTGGGTAAAACAATATTTTTATGAATCTCCAATATGCCATGAATACATGTATCCACAATTACTCCAAGTCTTTAAGACGCAATTTCTCATTATCATGTTATGGTGAAATTCCAACAATAATATGAGACCAACAACACTTTCCCATTATCATGTTATAATGCAATTCCAGTAATAGTATGCGACTAACAACAATTACCCATTATCTTGTTATAATGGAATTCCAACAATTGTATGAAAGTAAGAACGATTACTCATTATCATGTTATAATGTAATTCCAACAATTATAACATACGTAAACATCCATATTATTGAAACCGAGTTGAGAAAATCCTACCTTTTAGCAAACTCCCATAAACTAAGTAACTTGTTAATTAAGATTCCTTTTCTATCAAGTCTTCTTCTATAATTAACCAAGTAATTCCTATCACAATCAAGTCCTACAACAAAATAATACATATAATCCCTTATTACAACTATCTAATTAGCCAAACCCCTAATTAATTTACCCAAATAACAAAATCCCCTATTTCCCTCAATATCTAGGGTTAGGGTAACAATTGAAAAGATAAAGAGAATGAATTAAGACTCACAAGATGAAATTAGCAAAGAAAGATGAAGGATAATGCTAGATCTTCAAATCCCAAGCTAAATCCCCTTGAATGATGATTGGAAATGTTTAGAGAGAGTTAGAGAGGGTTTATAGAGTGTTTGAGTGGTTTAGGGTTCATAAGGAGAGGAAAAACACTATTCACGGGTATATATAGCAAAACGGAACCGAATCCCGCATTTTATGGGTCTGAACCGGAGCACTCGGTCAAGTGTTAGAGTGCACACGATTGAGTACCCTGAACTCGGTCGACTGCACAAGACAGTCGGCCGAGTGTCACCTAATCAGACCCTGGGTAAAACCCAGAACACACTTGTTCCACCATAATCGGTCGAGTAAAGACCGCTCGATCTAGTACTTTTCTTTACTCGGCTGAGTGCTTCCTACAACTCAGGGATACTACAATCTTCTCTCCTGAAGACGAACTTCGTCCTTGAAGTACACACTCATCCTGCACAACGCAATCCTCTCGCATCCACTCACGACACCAACTCAATGAATAAGTTAGACATCAACACATAACTCACAATATCACAACAACCTTAGTAGAACTTGCCAAGCACCATAATACTACTAAAGTCTAAATACCATCACCACTAATCTAACTTATTCAACTACACTAACGTGCCACTAACATCGTTTCACTAACAACAACTACTAAAATGAAATGTTACAGTTTTCCCTCGTTAAAATGAACTTCGTCCCCGAAATTCGCTCATACTCAACACACAAAGTTCGCTCACACTCGACATCATCAAAGTTCGTTCACACTCAACACCATCAATGCGATCACAATTATACACAACTATAACTTTACTTTATGACTCTATTCATTCCAGATAAATAATATCACGAACACCCAAATAAGTAATACCGCAAACACCGCCAATACTTTTAATGATATCAACACTCAAGTATATCCTTGATTCTACAACTAAGTTCCACCATCAAGTTCTATTCCTATTAATATCTCAATAGCATAATTAGGTAAATAGTGATACCACAAAATATCCACCCAGTATTAGATCCTTAGCTACTTCTATTCATTCACACTATCCAGTTGATGGAGGGCTAAGTCGTCACTGTAACACTCCCATACTCCGTGGCACCATACCAAGGACTACCTCCGAATATAGGGATGCTACCATCTCGGTTACCCGAGGTAGTGAACATCATAGAAACCATATTAAAACAAATATAAAGTTTAACTTATTAAAAAGGTTACAACTGGAAAACGTGCCAATACAAAAACTAAACCAACAATCCAACTATGATAACAAAACTAGCGTATGCGGAAGCTAAGACTACAAAAAGAAAGCGATGACTCTTCCCCTGCCAAACCCGCGTCAACAACAACCATGGAAATCATCATCACCTGCTAAACCAACTGCTCACTATGCCCGAATGGATCACCACAGTTTTGAAAAAGCAAACACGGGGTCAGTTAACTGTACAATAATATAAAATATAAAGCATGAAACGAAAACATCTAACACAACTAGTAACCTCCATCTCCCATCTCCATCACAACCAATAACTGACTACACACCGAGGTGTGTAGCCCTGCCAGTGGGGACCGCAGCCTTATAACCAAAATACCCGCTCACGCATGAGCGAACCTAGTTCCTTAATGTACACATCCTTCCGCGCTGAGAGATCGCAAGAGGCGAACAATAGGCGGTGAGACCATCTCTCGCAATGGCTCACAAACCAACCAACTCCAACACCAACAACCACCACCATCCACCACATACAATAACCACAACACACACATAAAATAACCGGTACAAAGATCGTCACATTAATCTTACACTATTCCACAGACAACTGAGTAGGGAAACCCTACCTGATAAGCAATCCGGCAATTCACAGCAAAGAAGTCAGAAAGGTTCCTCTATGAAATCTCGTCCTAAAAATATAATCAAACAATCAACCAATTGCCTAAGGACAAACGAATCACAAAACCCCCAATTACTCTAATTAGGTTTTCATACAATTGCACTATAAACCATAAAAGAACTAGGTCGAAAACTTACCTAATTGATTATAAGAACGATGATGTAAAGATCCCCAAACAAATGATCAACTAAGGCCTTGGATTGATATAAAATGAATGTGATTAGTTCTTACGTCGCTTTCAGTGTAAAAGTGTCTTGAGAAAAGTTTTTAGAATAAAAGATAAATGATTATGCATCACGTTTTATTTTATATCAATNTAGTTCTTACGTCGCTTTCAGTGTAAAAGTGTCTTGAGAAAAGTTTTTAGAATAAAAGATAAATGATTATGCATCACGTTTTATTTTATATCAATTGCGCAAAAACCCGAAATGGATCGGACACTCAGTCGAGTACGAGACACTCGACCGAGTAAGACACACTTGACCGAGTGAAAGACACTTGATCGAGTACGCCTAAATCGACCGAGTGCTACACACTCGTCCGAGTCCTCAACGAACAAACCACTGATATCATATCCCAACTGGATACTCGGTCGAGTAGCCCTCACTCGGCCGAGTATCCTGAAGTCATAAAACCGGTGTATTACAATCTCCCTCCTTAAAACGAACTTCGTCCCCGAAGTTCAAACCCATACCTGATACAAACGACACAAAGATCGTCCCAACGCTAAACATACTCATACCATAAGAAAAAGAACTAAAACATATAAGAAAAATGACTCAAAATCCGTCTTAAAACGCATGCGATCATCTCCTACCCCCTAAAAGAACAAGGTTACGTCCCCGTAACCAACATACCTGATAAAAAAGGTGAGGATACCGCTCCTTTTTTTCCTCTGCTTCCTATGTTGCCTCTTCAACATTATGATTGGTCCACAATACTTTCAGCAACACACTCTCCCCATTCCTTATTCTCAGCCTCTAGCACATGAGAAGGATCACTCACGTAATGCCGTAGCTGGGACACATGAAACATATTATGCCCCCGATCCAAGGCCGGTGGTAAGGCTAATCGATAAACAACCTCACCCACCCGATCGAAAATCTCATAAGGACCTATAAACTTCTTACTAAGCTTGACCCTCTTGCCAAAACGCATAACGCCCCTCATAGGTGATACCTTTAGAATAACCTTGTCACCTACCTGAAACTCGATGTCCCAGCGATGCAAATCGGCATAGCTCTTTTATCGATCTTGAGAAGCTTTCATCTTTTGTGTAATTACCCGTACCTGCTCGATCATATCCTGCACCATCTGTGGTCCTAAAACCACAGCCTCAGCACTATCGTCCCAACAAATAGGACTTCTGCATCTCCTCCCATAAAGATCCTCAAACGGTGCCATCCTGATACTGGTGTGGAAACTGTTGTTATAAGAAAACTCGATCAAATCCAATCTATTCTCCCAGCTACCCCCAAACTCCATAACACAAGCCCTTWACATATCCTCCAAGGTCTTAATAGTCTGCTCAGTTTTCCCATCTGTTGCAGGATGAAAAGCTGTACTCATCTTCAGTGTAGTACCCATCATCTCTTGCAACTCTTGCCAAAATTTAGATATGAACCACACATCTCGATCCGACACAATGTCTTTTGGTACACCATGTAACCGGACCACATTCTTCCTATACCCATTGGCTAACAGTAGCTTGCTCCAAGTGTCTTTCATTGGAATGAAATGAGCCGACTTCGTCAGTCGATCTACAATCACCCAAATCATATTGTTGCCCTGCTGAGTCCTTGGCAACCCTCACAATGAAATCTGTAGAGATAGATTCTCATTTCCACTCAGGTACCTCAAGTGACTGAATCTTACCTTGCGGTCGCCGCTGCTCCTCTTTGACCCTCTGACAGGTCAAACATCTAGCCACAAACTCTGCAGTCTCCCGTTTTATCCCAAACCACCAAAAAGTCTTCTTCATATGTCTTTAAAGTTTATCGCCACCTGGATGCACTGAATAAGGAGTGCAGTGAGCCTCAGTCATGATCACCTTTTGCAGTTCTGTATCATCACGTACACACCATCTCCCATCAAAATGAACACTCCCATCCGAATGCACAGAAAACCGCGAAACAATCCCCTTTTCCACTCTATCTCTCCACTCCCGGATCTTAGGATCATTAGCTTTCTTACTCTTGATTTCCTCATAAAGCTCAGGTTCCATTACCAAGTCCTCAAGAGCATCCCTCTTCCAAATCATGTGAATCCCCATCTCCGTTACCTCATCTTTAAGTCGCATAAGTGACATGACTGTAGATAAGGAATGCACACTCTTCCGACTCAAAGGATCATCAACCACATTAGCTTTCCCCTCGTGATAGATTATCTCCATATCATAATCACCAATCAGCTCCATCTACCTCTTCTGACGCATATTCAGCTCCTTTTGCGTGTAGATGTACTTCAAGCTTTTATGATCTGAAAACACCTTAAAGGTAGCTCCATAAAGGTAGTGTCTCCATATTTTCAAAGCGAAAACCACAGCNGTACTTCAAGCTTTTATGATCTGAAAACACCTTAAAGGTAGCTCCATAAAGGTAGTGTCTCCATATTTTCAAAGCGAAAACCACAGCACCCAACTCCAGATCATGAGTAGGATAGTTCTCCTCATAGGTCTTTAGTTGTCTCGAAACATAAGTAATTACCTTTCCATTCTGCATCAGCATATAACCCAATCCATTTTTTGAAGCATCCATGAAAACCTCGAAATTCTTACTCCCTTGTTGCAAAACTAAGATAGGAGCTGTAGTCAAACGCTCCTTTAAAGTTTGAAAAGCCGTCTCACAACTCATCCAAGCAAGACTTGTTCTCTTTCCTCATCAATGATGTCATAGGTCGAGTTATCTTCGAGAAATCCTTTAAGAACCTCCTGTAGTACCCGACCACACCCAAGAAACTTCGTACATCAGCCACATTCTTTTGTGCTTCCTAGTTAGACACCGCCTCAATCTTGGTAGGATCTACCGAAACCCCATCTTTTGAGATCACATGGCCCAGAAAGGCCACCTTCTCGAGCCAAAACTCACACTTGGACAATTTTGCATACAACTGGTTATCGCGCAAACTTTGCAATACCAGTCTCAGATGTTCCTCGTGCTCCTCTCTAGTCCTATAGTAGGTTAGAATATCATCGATGAAGACCACCACAAACTGATTCAAGAACTGACTGAAAACCTGGTTCATCAAGTCTATGAAAACTGCAGGTGCAGTAATCAACCCGAACGACATCAACACATACTCGTAGTGATCATACCTCAAACGAAAAGTTGTCATTGGTATATCCTCCTTCCGGATTCTAAGCTGATGGTAGCCCGACCTCAGATCAATCTTAGAAAACACCCTAGCCCCACTCAACTGGTCAAAAATATCATCAATCCTCAGTAAAGGATACCTGTTCTTCACCGTCACGTGGTTCATCTCTCTATAGTCGATGCACAACCTCAAACTACCGTTTTTATTTTTTACAAATAGAACTGGCGGACCCCAAGGCGATACACTAGGTCTAATGTACCCCTTCTCGATCAAGTCATCCAATTGCTTCTTCATCTCAGCAAGCTCCTTTGGACCCATATGGTACGAGGCCTTTGAGATAGGTATTGTCCCCGGCTTCAAGTGCACACTGAAATTGATAACCCTCTCTGGTGGTAACCCTGGTATCTCATCTGGAAAAAACATCCCCGAACTCACTCACCACAGGTATCTCCATAGCTGGTGGCTCCTCTATCCTATTATCTTTCACGTGGCATAAGATCATAGGATGCCGCATAACTTTCTTAAATTCAGCCCAGAGGATAGCAACTTCCCCTGGCTCCTGTAATACTCTTGAGCTGTCCCTTTCTCCCTAGCCCACCAAACACCGGCCTCATCCCCTAAGTAGAACGCAGCTTGTTCTACTTTGAGCTTCTTCGGAAAATTCACCACTTCGAGTACACCCTCTATCTCTCTATGCCAGTTATTCAACAAGTTTGGCGCCCCTATGCCTTCATAGGTCGAAGGGTTAAAGCGAGCAATAGTGGTGCTCATCTTGCTAGCATCCACTACCTTCTCTTTAGCTTTACCCATAGCCTTAAGAGCGTAAGAGCCTCTTGTTTCTCAATCATACGGGCCACTTCATCAAGTGTCATCTCAGAAGCTTTCAAGTACGCGACTGATCTTTTGGGAGGCATCGTTAACTATATAAGAAGAACAGTCGTAAGCACATAGCCTACGGCTCAAAAAATATTATTCCTCCTATAAGACACTCGATCGAGTACCCAAGGCACTCGGTCGAGTACACCTAACTCGGTCGAGTTCAACTGATCAAGACTCTGATCAGATTCACCCAGAAATCACACTCGATAACGTACTCGGTCGAGTTCAGCCAATTCGGTCGAGTGTCTCGCACACTCGGTCGAGTAAAAAACTTACAGGGATTCTGCCTCAAAACATCAAATTACCCACTCGGTCGAGTCCCTATCACTCAGTCGAGTCATGCTACTTACGTACTACCCCCATACTTACAAAACATACACAAAGCCTAACGGGTTTATAATCCAAATCAGTACTCCATCTATCATATTTCTCAGATTATCACATATTCACATACTCCACATTCCTCTATTCACCAATAATATAAAATATAAAGCATGAAACCAAAACATCCAACACAACCAGTAACCTGCATCTCCTATCTCCATCACAACTAATAACTAACTCCACACCGAGGTGTGTAGCCCTGCCAGTGGGGACCGCAACCTTACCATCAAAATACCCGCTCATGCATGAGCGAACCCAGTTCCTTAATGGGCACATCCCTCCGCACCAAGAGAACGCAAGAGGCGAACAATGGGGGGTGAGACCATCTCTCGCAATGGCTCACAAATCAACCAACTCCAACACCAACAACTACCACCATCCACCACATACAACAACCACAAAAACAGACATAAAATAAACTGTACAAAGATCGTCACATTAATCATACACTATTTATAGGAGTAGAGGCAAGTAACGGAAAATCCTAGATCATGCCAAAACCGATCGGATTTGCCAATCCCGATCGGGATCGTGTGTTTCCACCT
>VHZZ01008842.1:38929-54769 GCA_009801015.1 Silene noctiflora
TTTTTTTTTTTTTTTGAACTATTCTAATTTTTTTTCCTGAAAATTAATGGGGGTGAGGGTTCACCCATCACCCCCTGTAAATCCGCCCCTGACGATCAGTACAACAATGAACACTTGCTAAAAAGAATGGATCAATAAATTAAGAATGAATAGGTTTAATATCCATCTCTCTGATTTCCTACAACTACACCATATCAATCCCACCAGATGTTACAAGCCCCAAAATCGAGGGCAAGAGTCGAAAACTCTCAGCCGGAAAAAGGAAAAGAAAAAATAAGAACAGGATGAATGTATGCAAAATACAACTCTACTCTGACTTCCTAGGTTTTCTCTTCATCCGACTGAAAGGCCCGATTGTACTATCCATAACATAATTATAAATAACCTGGCTCCAAGACTTGTAAGAGTCTAGACCGTTGTAATACTCGGGTGCAATCTCCTTGACCATGTGAAGCTTGGTTCCCGGAATCCTAGGGAAATCGTGGTGTTCGTTGTGGTACCCCACATGCCACGTTAGATAATTCAAGGGACCGTAATAAGAGTATGTTTCTTGAGTAGGGTTAAAGACATAGTGCTCGGAGATGAAGTGACCGGCCATTGGATGTAACCCGCCACCAACAAAAGTTGAAGCAATTAGATAAGCAAACGACTTCCAGCCGTAGAAATAGACCACAGAAATATCGAGAGAGAGTTGCACGGTTAGGTTCGTGAATTCCCATAAACAAGGGGGTTTTGGTTTGAGGAATAGAGGCCGGAGCGCATAGAAGAAGAGTTGAAATATTACCCATATGGATTTAGTAAATGCATTTCTGACCATATAGGCTTCTGGTTTGCTTGGAATGTCCATGTCGATTCCATCGACCCCTTGATATCGATGATGCTCGAGATGGTACTTTTGGAACGTGACGGACATTGGGACACCAATAGGTAGGTTTGCGAACATTCCAAGCCAACGGTTGTAAGATGGTGTCGAGAAGGCTAGGTTGTGACTGAGCTCGTGTATCGCCAAGAAAAGGTTGTGGTTTAGGAATGACCCAAAAAAGTAAGCAACCATAAAGATTTTGATGTAACTTGCATCCTTGAGTAGAGTAGCCGTAGCCAGTTGAAGTAACACAACCACTGTAATCTGCAAGACCCGAAATTGCAATGTTAGTAAAGACATAACCAATGATTTAGAGAAGATAGCTTAGAATGTTCTATAAGTCCCAAATGGATGGATTCACTGGTAACCATACTATTATCCACTTTGATGCGTAAGACGCAAAGAGATCATAGACATAATAGCTTCAGGCAAAGGATCTACTCATGTATTGACGGTAGGTTGAAATCAGGTGACGGACCTTAAAATGTTTGTTTCCAGTGCCCCGTTAAATTTTTTAAACAATACAATTATGTAGAAGTTACATTTAAATTACTTCTCATAAAAATTGCGCCAAAGTACATTAAAAAATTAGCTTTCTGGTGTTCTCGGACTCCACATACAAGTACTGAAGTACACAACTTGGCTGCGCCAATGATTGATGACAATTCTGATCTAAACAATAACAGAGAAATATGACAGAAACAGTTTCCACAATACAAAATAGACCACCAAGTGAAAAAGCGCAGAGAACTCCCAACAAACACTAGTGCACAAGCACAAAAACACAAATCCGGTTTCAATATCAATCACCTATAGCATTCAATGTACTCTTTAATCGCGTATATCATAAGATTCATTTGTAATTTAAAACTAATCAATGCACATCATTAGTAAAACGGAACAAAGATTGCCAGTTTTCACCATCATATTCATACAACAACGAATCAAATTTTGCTCAAGCCCACCACCAAATCAAATAAAAGATCATCCTTTGTCAATTCCCATCGATAAATTCTTACAAAACTAACAATTATATCGTCCAATGCACAACACAAAGTAAATAAATTATCGAAGTTCCATCAACCTAAAAATTCATCCTAAAACGACTTCTAATCCTAGTCTATGAATAATCTCAGACAAAGCAACTTCCGCAAACCATACAAAATCAACAAGATCACCCCAATGGTGGCATTGACAAACTAAGCATTGCCTGTTATTTTTCAAGATCTAAAGATCAACTGAAAATTGGGGCAAAAGCCCAAGGCAACAAAAGATTCGAACTCGTCAGTAAACCAATACAAAAGCACCCCCAATGTTCCCATCAATATATTCACACACATTTACAAATCAAGCATCACCCATCAATAAACTCATACTAAACAACCTTTGATGCAATAACTATCAACAAATTCACACAAACGCAATCAAGCGATCCAACAGTCATCACCAAACCAACACAAAATCAACAAAACCAACCAAAACCCAACATTATATTCACACATGGACATATTATCAAATACCCATAATTCCTCAAAATCGAAAAATCAATAAAAAAGTAGCTACCTTGGCAATCAACCAAAAACTCACCAATTTATCCACATTGACAAATTATCAAATACCCATCATTCTTCAAGATCCAAAAAAATCAATCAAAATTAGTTAATTAGCCAAAAACCCATCAATAAATTGATACATTGCCAAATTATCAAATACCCATCATTCCAACATCCAAAAATCTATCAAAAACAAATCACCTTAACAAAAACAACAAAACACATCAAGAACACAAATTCGTATTTAAGACGGAATTATCCATTTTATAGCTATAAAATGGATAACTTCGACTCAATCAACAAATCCACATACATTGACAAATTATAAAACATATATCTCCGTCTTATGGGAGACTAACTAAATCAACAAATCGATACACATTGACAAATTATAAAACGGATATCTCCGTTTAAGGGAGACTAACAGAATCAACAAAGCCACACACTTCATGAATACACAATTCAATTCCTCATTTGTTACAAATTATAAAAAACGGATATCTCCGTCTTAAGGGAGACTACCTCAATCAACAAATCCACACACATTGACAAATCATCAAATACCCATCAATCCTCAACATCCAAAAATCAATCAAAATCATAAAATGAACAAAACCAATCAATAAAATCACACAAATCAACAAATCATCAAATACCCATCATTCATCAAGATCCAAAAACCAATAAAAAAACCAATCAAAATCAAAATTATTAACTACCTTAGCAAAAGACCAAGGATCAGGACCAAAAAGTGCTTTAATCTGAGGGTATTGAGAGAGTATTTGTCTTCTACGAGAAGCATGAGGTTCATCAGTATAAGACCAAAAGAAATCATTCGCCATTGTTACACCTTCATTATCTCTCTCAATCCCTCTTTCTGCACCCATCACAACCCAATTCTCCTCTTTTTTTTTTTTTTTGAATTTTTTTGCTCTTCTTTTATTTTTGTTCAAAATTGTGGGATTTGAGATGGTATTAGTAGTAGAAATTGATGGTTATTATGAAAGATTTGAACTTTAATGTGTAAATTATTAATGGTGGAGAGATTTGTGGAGTGAAGTTATTTATAGGATGATTTTATTGAGTGCACGATCATGTGCTTGAGTTTGATTGATAATGAAAGTTGTATGTCGTATTGTTGTGTTTGTTGTCTTTTGAAATTGGGGTATATTCTGCGCCAAAGATACGAGGTCTTTGCTGGCATTACGTTTTTCGAGACCGGATCATAAATTAATGGAAAATTAAATTTAGATCGAGTTTGAACACGTTACAAGAATCCCGCTTTGGGTAGGATAAGTTAAAATTTGGACCCAATGAATTTAAATCAAATTAGAGTATTTGTGGCTCGTACTCGAATTTTTTCATCCAAAAGCTTGAGATACAAACCCTATGAATTAGATCAGTGGTGGAGCCAGGCAGGGACTAGGAAGAATCACCCCGCTAAACAAGAAAAAATTTAAAGCTTTTAGTAGAAATTTTCAATTTAATTTCACTTTTCTCTAATTCATTTGTAGTTTGTCCCCGGCTCGAATTCTCTCGCCCCACATATGATATTTCCTTCAACACCTCATAAATGTATCAATAATTATTGTACGAAATTATTTTTCAGGAAGAAAAAGAATAGTAAAAGCGAATGTAGCAAGTGTCGAGCTATCCTATCCCTCAAATTTTTATTCCTTTGTAGCGCTATCGGCTCCATAAAGACCAAGTGAATCAATATCACAAATTAGATATAAAGTATAAACTGTGAGGGATTCTTATTCCAGATTAGATATAAATCATAAACAATGAGGGATTCTTATTCTTGGTATGGCCATCGTAGAGTCGTAGTCGATTTGATCTACTAACATTTATCTGGCCTAGAGATGGTGTTTACGACTATCCTCCTCTCCTCGATAAATCAAACCGCCCTGAGTTTGGTGATATATCCGGAACAGTAGCCCATCACTGAATATGGTGATTCAACTTGGAGTTGAAAGCGCAAGCCACTCGAAAATTCTCCCCAAACCATGCTCAAAATTAACAAAGCTTAGACAATAACCCGTTTGCCGGATCTGTAGTTCTTCTATCATTAATCACGACCTAAAATACTTATTACGTTATTACCTCAACCTTGACTTCAACTACAAAAACAGCTCGATAATCATAAAAAAAAAAAAAAAAAACAGCTCCATAAGCAACCTAAATGTCCTTGACTTCCAATTTAAAAAAAACAGCTTGATAAGCAACCTCCACCTTATGTATACTGCAAACGACATGTACCAAAGCCCACTTGCAAATTCCACAGCCATAACTAAAGACGATCATCGATACCAAGCCTATATACCAACCGGAATTCTACTCGGGAAATAAAAAACTGAGTAAACCCTCAAGCATATGTGATAGTCTGTAAACCACTTGAACCAGGTCGACCACCTTTTATTACCGAGTTGACAAAATGCTTCATCCTAGACTCCTCAGTATGGCAAAATCTCATGTCAATTTATTCTGACGAGGATTTGAACCTAAGCCTCACATGAAGTTCACAAACTAGGACAACATACATTGATACATGAGTTCACATGTTTTTGCACCCTCTTAAGCGGGCTTTCCACGAAGACTACGGAAGAAAGTTCACATGTTATTACACCCCCACTAGGCCACTACTGTGGTTTTCCAAAACAAATCAATGTTAATGACCCCGGCAGACCGGCACCTCAATGGTATATGTGGAAGAGTATGAAAGGTTCAATGAACGCAACCTTGACCCAGTGTTCTCGAGGAAGACTTGAGGGAATTCCCATAATGAAAATTACATCATAAAATACATCTCATCGTGCTACTAATACACCGTGCAAAAATACAGTTTAGTAAAGCCATTTCTCTTTATTATGTCATATATCTAGATACATGACATACATCCCCGTCTATATATGTATGCATCCCACTTCACTGGAAAAAAAATACCATCCAAGCATATAGAATATCTAACCCTCAAACAAAACAAGCACCTATAACAATTAGCAATTAGGACGAGAAGTACAACATCTCAACGACACAGCGAAGCAAATTTGGATTCTTTTTAAATAATAGACCCCTTTTTTCTTCTGAAAGACCAAGCTATACAAGAATGTACATAATTTCCTACTTACAAATTTCCAAAACCCATAGCCACCATTTTCTGGATACACATTTCCTACCCTCCATAAATGAAGTAGGGCTTTTCCGACATCAAGAGAACCAAAAGATAGAGCGATTGCATATATATGTATATATATATAGATAGATAACTAGACTAACCAGATAAGGTCCTCCTGCAAAGCTGAGTAGCAAGGGACAGGTTACAGTCAGGTGACTGAAGACTACTGTGGGTTTTGAATATCGTCTCATTTCAAGTGTGAATCATAGGCATCGAATAAAGATTCCGGAATAATCAAGGGCAGTTTCTCTATGTACATAAACAGCCTCCTCAGATTCTCCTTGGTCAAAGTCGCCATGTCAACCACGTCTCTGCTGTCGGTGAACACCCAGAGATCACCGGAATTCACCCTCTTGAGGCTATCTCGGCAGAATGGGCATGACTGTGACCTAGACCGCCTGAAACAGGCAACAAAATTAGCCTTATTTCTGGCTTGTAGTAAGATTAACAAAGCATTCTGCACCGTCTTATAGATGAATGAAAGATTTTATCTGAGTCAATGTATTAAATCTAAGCTATACTTGAATCCTTGACTTGGTCATCACGGACTAGTCCTGGCCAATGCTAAGAATGTGATGGAAAAGAGACGTAATACATAACAAGGTGACAGGGAGTCAGGGACACAAGGTCAAGCCTTGCAAAAGAACTTTAGCCGAACAAGCGTGCTTTGATGGCCAACAATTATTTCATGAAACAATATCCATTAACCCTACAGTTAATTTTTGAATGTCAATTGATCAAACTCAAAAGCCTGTCTTGAAACTCGAAAGTCCCACACGACAAGAACATGGTATGATATATACTAACAATTTTAGGATTCCTCGTCACAGTATGACCACCTTTTTCTTCTCGACATACTAATTATCAATCCTATTTTACATTGAAAGAACCACGGTTGCCTACTTTTTTATTTATTTTTTCACCTCAACAAAAAAAAATTCAACATGATAATCATGATGGAGTAAGCCATGTTCCTTAACACCTACTCCCTCCATTCAACTCCACACTACACATTTGCTTTTTCACGTTTGTCAACGCTTATTTTACGGGGTAAATATCTTTAGCTACGTATTTGCAAAAATTATAAAAGTTGGATATTTTTAATGTACTCCTAAAGACGAATCAAACAAGATCCCACATGAATATATTTTCACTTACGTATTAAGAGAAAATCGAAATTGAAGGCTCACTTGTGAAGTGTACAAAATAGAAAAGTGTAGTGTGGAGTTGAATGGAGGGAGTATGTGATAGTGTAATAACCATCGAAAACCAACCACCTTTAAGCATAGCATTAAATCTCGGATTTGGGTCACGGTCATGGTATCGGTTGTCGCGGCCTAATCTCGATAGATGCTGGCTAGGCTGCCAAAGTGCCAATATCGCCTCAAAATGTTGTCACGGAAACCTCCAATATCTTTATAACTCTGCGAGTCTGCGGCGAATTGGAGTTGGGATGATATTTAATAGCGCGGCTTGAGGGCAAAACAATCATGAAGATCCACAATCACCTACTCCAGTCCACTGCCATGATCATATAAGCTCAACATCCCAACAAATTTCCATTTAAGCCCATCAACCGAAATGTGAGAAAGTGATAGTAAAAAGTCAGGGCCCTTCTTCAATTATATCAATTTAAAAACCAACGGCAAATGGCAAATTCCACAGCAGGGAAAGCCCTAGAGGACTTAAAACTGAAAAAGAATGGAATAGGTAAGATGCTGATAAATCGGGAAAGGTTAATTAGAGTAGACATGAGGAAGTCAAACACTCAAACTGCACCAAAAATGAGCAGCTAATCCCCAGGTCACGCTTTCGATGGATGGCAAAGATATCCTTCACGTGCCTTCTGTGTAATTGAAGCAACATAGTAAGAGGCTAGCTGAAAATGGAACCACCAAGGGTAACAGTAACCCACACCAATATCGACGACTCCAGACTATAAATCACGGTCATCAATTTTTGAACCTAGTTTAACTAAGCTGCAATCTACGAATCTTCACCATAAATCACGGTCATTGCATGCAGAAGTCTTGCAAATTCGCCATCCTAGTTTAACTAAGTTGCAATATACGAATCTTCCTTCTTAAATACCACATCGTAAATCTAAGAGTCACATGACTTCATGCACCAAATAAGCCAAATTGTGAATAGTTATTCACTTGTTCCCCTTTGGAAGAAAAGAGGGACAGACCTTAGGAAGAATTCACCAGCCCAACAACTATTATCACTAACCAGAGGTGCTAAACAATAAATCTCATCCAGACACTGACTGCAAGCTTCATAAACGGGTTGCTCTTGAGAGAAATAATTACTCAGCTACCACAAGCTACAACCATATTGCAATGCAAGATCATCTCATTTTCACAAACTAGTATGAGGCAGAGTGAGTATAATCATCATGAATGGCCACGGTTCCGTACGCAACTTTTTTCCACTAACCACTATAGTACTATACATATGTCCACTGATCAACAGAAATGGAAGCTGAAATTTAAGAATTTATCGAGGGTGAAAATGCAAACCGCACAACTGAAATATAAAAGCAAGAGCCCAATCGCATGAATCTTAGTTTTCAATCAGCTGAAGAGACACAATTCGAGCATAGAACTAAGATCTTTCAAGTAGGAAGGGAAACAAAACATCCTGCTAGACCGTTGAGTGGATGCTTCTCATATTGTGAAGTGATAGTCACACCATGCCATTCAAGACACTTTTCCTTATGGGTCGACTAATATCAGCCTACCACGAGTGTGAAACTGTGTACATGAGGCTACCTCATGGCCTTACGCCCTTACACCGCCATCCGAAAGAGCCTTTGAAGCAATGAGGTTATGTTTTGTAAGGAGGAAAATCAAAAAATAAAAAAATCACCAAATCATGACCAGGTATCTCAAAACTCATTGCATGGTCAAAACTCATTGCATGGTCAAGTTGTTACCTTAACTAAAACGCCAAGTGAGCTTTAGACTAACCAGGATTCCGCAGAAGGGGAAAAAAAGAGGTGAAAAAAGAAGTCTATTTCTTAAGTTTGTGACATACTAATCAGATATCCACATATAAACAGGTCTCTGAAGAAACGTTGTCAAAAGCAAATATCTCCAAATGGCAAAAATGCATCAGGCCTACCAAGTTTCAAGAGACCAAAAGGGTGAAGAAATTACCATTCTCGATAGCATTTCAGGCACAAGGCATGGTTACAATTTGGCAGCACAATTTTACTATAACTCTCCATGCAAATACCACACTCTTCCTCCCTTTCGCTATCAACATCAGAGAAGTGTCTATGTTCATCTCTTTTGCGGTATCTCTCCATGCACACAGACTTCTGTTTTTTATCTTCTGTATCAGTAACACCATTTTCAAGTTGCAACAGAGAAGGATAAATTACCGCTGCCCAAGAAAAGAAAATACGTTACTATATGAAGACAAAAGGGATAATCCAACCACGCAAAACGAATTGTGTTAGACAAGAGCACTGCCTAGTGCCTACCATAAAACTCTCGAATACTTGCTTTCCTTTCATGAGTTGACATGGTAGTGGTGCCATCAACATAAACCTGGAAATGAAGAAAGCAGATTTTTATTGACCAAGATCACTAAAAGTCAATACTGTTAGATACGAAATAACATTTAAGACAGAAAAATAGGAACTTGCCTTATAGATGAGAATTCTCAACAAGCCCAACGCTCCTGCCAGGTGACAATCGGTCCACTGCACTAAGAAAAGTAAAAAGTGAGCAGCAGGAGCATAGGACATTCTCATTTGAAGGCAAGCCCCATCATATTCTCTAGGTAACTCAGACGCCCTGCAAGACCAAATTAAAACATAAATTAGAAATAATCCATTTTTACAAAGCAAGACCCACTTGCATGAAATTCAAGAAATAACATTCCCTCGAAAGATCGATACGGGGAAACAGGCCCACATAAACAAAAATGGCTTAAAATCAAACACATTTCTTAGATGGGCAAAAATACGTGAAGTTGACAGCTCCATCCAAGCTTAAGATTCAAGGAAAAGAACATCAAAGTATCAAACAATTATAACTATCACATTATATTGTCACTCGCAGACAACCAACTATATACTTCGTATCAAAAGTACAATACATAATCCAAGAAAAGGACTAGAAATAGATACAAAATTTGGCACAGATACCTTCCACTTTTGCGAATGATCAAAGTAATCATACCAAATTCAGTGGAATGTAACTATTATCTGAAATTGAACACCATCATTATTTCACTAGGTATTCAACACCCAAAAGTGGACACCTCATAACTCAACGTCTCAGCACAACTAAATCAACATCAAACTAAGCTAAATACCCCATCATTAAACACAAACAACTAGCTTAAAATCTAAAACCATAATAAATAAACTTCAGGATTACGTCTTCCTGAAAATCAAACTCACCAACCCCACTCGCCATCCAACAATTCTCTTCTGTGGGGACTCGGATGAAAAACCCAACTCAACTACGACACCTCTTTAATACCCAACTCAACTTCCATCATATCAACACTTGTCCACCTCTAGATACACCACCCACTCGTCTCTTTTGCCACAATTTCAATGTTAGGACAACAACACTTCCCTAATGCCAAAGTCCAGGGTAAGGGGTCGGATGTACGCAACTACCCTTATGTTAGCAACACAAAGAGATTGTTTCTAAATGACCAAAGGTGAAAACAACATCGAGAACTATATCAAAAGACTACTACTTCAAAATATGGAAAAAATTGCAGCCATTTTTAGTGAGACGTTTTTCTTTATTCCGCCATAATCCAGAAACAAAGAGTAACGAATTCTCAGCTCCATTACCAATTTCTATATTAATGATGAACATTGATAAGCTCATAAACAGATTCTACTCTTACAGAACAATAACACCATCCAAACTCAGAAATTCCCAAACAACAATCACAAAACAACTATTCAAACCCAGAAATGCAAACCATATGATACAAATTACCCTAAAAATCATTCAAATTCATCATAATTCTCACAAGTCAACACAAAAATGAAAACCCTAAAGTTCAAAATTCAAAACTTTCCACACAAACCAATAACCATATCAAAAACCCACAAATTATCAACTCCAAACTATCACAAATTAACATTAAAAAACATAAATTCTGAAGATTTTTCCGTCTTAAACTTAAAACGGGTCAAAATGGGAAAAACTGAACTTACAGAGTATTAGCATGTTGAATATCAGCTTCAAGAACTTTAAGAGAATCCTTGAAAGACTTTCCAGTGGAAGCAACATACATTTCTTAAATCCAAAGCTTCTTTTATCACCTTTTTAAATTTTATAAAATTTACCCAGATAAAAATTTAAATTACCCAACAGTAATCAATTAAACACCATTAACCAATAAATTAACTGAATTTTTGGTACAAAAAGATCAAAACTTTGATCATTTATCACCCCAAAAAACCCAGAAAAGTTCAATTTTTTACACAATTAATTGCATAAAATGATTAAAATCCCCAAAAAAAAGCTCAAATAAAGATAAAATTGTACCCACCACTCACACTCTCTCTCTATCTCTAGAGTTTGAAGAGGGTTTTTCTTCACTCAAGAAAAAAATGGTGGGTTTTGCATTTTTGTGATTTTTTTTATGAATTACTTTTTGTATTATTTGTTTTTTTTTTCGGTTTTTTATGAGTGAAAGGAGAAAGGGAAGGTGGAAGCTGTTGTGGAGTGCCACGTGGAATTTTGTAATAAATGTTGTTTGTATTTTTGTAAGTTTTTGTGTGGCTTAATCCATTAAAAGATAAAGATTAACACAAATTGGTATTTAAGAGGGATATATCGTCCTTAAATAAAAAACGGATTAAATAGAAAAATTGGACATAAAACATAATGACCGGGGACTGGCGAGTGACAAAGTTTGTCTTATTTATATATGGATGCATATATCAGTTATTTTAGTTAATAAAGTCATAAGATGTGTTGCTCTTGATTTGGGTTTAAATCCTCAAAATCGTCATTGTAACACCCTTTAAATAAAAAAAATCTATAACTATGAATAATATTTGACCTATTTTTTATGCTTGAAAGACGAATATGATTGTTTTAAAGAAGAACACGAAAAGATTAATAAATTCTCCTTTACTACTAAACTCTTTTTTAATTAAATTATTATCATTTAATTAAGATAAATTTTAATCATTATAATTTTCTTTAACTAAATTATAATATTTTAATTAAAATAAAATAAAACTGGTATAAATCTAAAAATTCGTATATGAAAAATCAATAAATTGATATTATTGGTCACGTATACAAAAAATTTACCCCGTACTTAATTCGTATAAAAAAAAGTTATGAACTGATATTATTAATTTTGTGACAAAAAAATGTTTAAAATTATTTGAGAAAACTTATAAATTGAAATTATTAGTTTTGTAGTAAAAAAATTCATTAAAATACAAATTTGATGACTTTACTCAATTCTTTTGATTGATTTTCCATTTTGATTTTTTATACTCATATTAAAATATGAAAAATTAATAATATGTCAACTTTAAATCTATAAATAATACATTATAAACTAAAAGATCTATAAATATCGCGTATACATGCGTGAGATCCATACTAGTAAGAATATTAGAAGAATAAGATAAGATTGAGAGGATAATTTGATCATATGTGTATTACAAAGTGTGATTGTTGTGGATTAACCACTTGGAATTCTTTAATGACATTGTATTAGCAATTTTGCATTAGGATAAGATATGATATGATGGGTGAATATTTAATTTATTACTAAATAAAGTACTTACTAATTTAGTCTTGGTTAACTTTATTTGAATGTATATTAATGTATTTGGTCTGAAATAGAAATTTTTTACTACTTAAAATAACATCAATTTTTAAAAAAAATGTTGAAACTACTAATTTGAAATAAATACCCGGAGGATCACGATTAGCATTATCCAAAACAATCTAACTCAATTAACATCAATTAAAAAATATGGATTAAGATGAATTAAACTTAAGCTGATTCATAATCCAAAATGGTGAACTGAATGTGTTGTCAACAATATCTAAAATGTATTTTTTTTTTAATAGCCTCAACCTTAAATGATCGCGGTTCTTTTATATGACATATTGCAAAAAAAAGTTTAGTGTATAACCTATAAGTATGAGAGTTTATAAGTTTTGTGCACGTCAATTTAACTTGTGTGTACTATATATCTTTGTTTTTTTTTTGGTTCAAATGAGCACACTATGACGCGGGTGAGAATCGAACCCCCGACTTTATGGTTGGGATAAGAGAGCCTTTACCACTTGAGCTAACTCTTATTCTCATATATCTTTGTATTTAAGAAGCAAAAAGTTCAATAAAAGCAAACTAGTAGTGGTATCATTGTATAAGGTGAATGAAAAATATTTGGAATTTTAGTTACAAACTTTCAAATTTCATAATCTTATAGAGCGAGCCGTAAGCGCCGCTGCTAATCTCCTAACTCTACTATCGATGAGATTTTCTGACTATATATAATATTGTATAGATTTTGGGCATTAATAAAAAATGAATAAATGGAGACCAAATTGTAATAAAATACAGTGAGCTTAAGCATTGACGGTGCCGTTGCATTATCCACTATATGTGTTTGAATTGTCTTTCCATTGTCTCAAAACTTTAGAAATGTACGTAAAGCCATTTTTATTGCCCATTGTTTACGGTTCTTGTTCTTCCTTCCAATCTTGACTTTAAATAGTTTATTAGATTTCAACAAGTGGCGTACTAAAAAACATCACTAGTACTTGAAAAACTAGTTGAACGGTGAAAAGTAGTCCAACAACTTGCTTTGGTGGTCTATATTGGTAGAATGGTAGGTCTTCTTTTGTCCAGTTACGGTTATATCCGTTTTAAATGTAAAACGGATTAAATACTATTCTATATAAGCAGGGGCGGACCCAGAATGTAAAATTTGGGGTAACAAAAATAATGAATATGCATATTATGAGAATTGAACCTGGTACCCATAGGTAGAAACCAAAACTTTTACCACTGAACCACTTGATGTTTCTTGCTTTTATAATGGGCATATATATACTTATCTACTATTTAGCAATATTTAGGGTAGCAAAAGTTCGTACGCTTAACCAATTTTTTTACGTTTGGGGTAGCGGACGCCACCCCTTGCTACTAGGTGGGTCCGCCCCTGTATATAGGTAAATGAAAAATCTCATCAGTTAGGGATGTTTTGGTATATTTTACCAACTAGGTTAATTAAGGGTCAAAGTAGTCTTATACGTCAATCGTTCAATTATACCTGTATGATCGTGATGTAAATGTTGTGCGTACGTAAATAAAAGAGATTGAATACAAGAGATTTGATGACGCGGAAAACCCAATGTGGGAAACAACCGCGGGAAGGAGACGGTATCCTTCCAACTTCTGCACAAGCAATGGGAATGAGAGTACAAAGAAGGCAAGATAATATGCTAGTATAATTAATAAGGCGTGATGCTCTTGTTTTCTGTGTATGAAGTTGTGTCTCCTTTCGTTTTCTTGCCTCTCCTTATATAAAGCCTTAACCCTAATTAGGGTTAAGTTTACTTGATCTCCAAGTTTTGGTTTGCCATTACTCGGGCCGCCTCCTACCGTCCATTCCCTTAGCTTCTTTCTCGTTCTCCCAAGCCCATTAATATATCTCCTTTACCACACTCAACCGTTGGGCCTTATAAATATTAGCCCAATGCATCCCTAGATGCCCCTTCCCTCTCAGCAGTCCTGGCCCATTTTCTCTGTACAAAAATTGACCCAAACAATTTGCCCCTAATTTCTTGTGAGGTACGATTTTGAGTACTGAACGAGAAATTAACTGACGAATCCACAGTCTTTTACAGAGAATCTTCTTTTGCAATCATCACCTCAACCACTTTTCCCCTTTTTGTTTGGCTTACCCCACTTGCCCCATAAATTACCATTATTCACACGTCTCTTCCATTCATTTATTCCTCAACTGCTTCCCTCTCTCTTCCATTACCACAAAACCTCTAAAAAACCCTCAAACTTCTTCTTCTTCGTTTCTCCTCTCTCTAGATTCCGCCATTGTTACTTATTTTCTTCCCTTATTTTCCAGGTAAGCTCGTCTTGTAGTCTTTTTTCCTATTTAGAACTTCTTGAAACACTATGGGTAGAACTCGTCAAGCTTCTTCATCATCTACGCCCATCAACCTCGAGCCCGATGAGATTTTACCATCTCAGAGCCTTCTCCAATCTCCCCATAGTTGCGATTCTTCGCTTACTCTGAGTGATATCACAAAAATTAAGGACCTCCTTGGCTTGGGTAATGACGTGGTTATCCACATTCCTTCCCCCGGCCAAAAGGTTGATGGTTTCAGGGAGGGATGGGTTGACCTCTATCTTTACCCCTTCAAGTACGGTTTACGCTTCCCTTTCCCCAAAGTGGTCCAAGATTTCTTGGTGTCGAACAAGTTTCCGATGGCTCAAGTTTCGGCTTATGCTTGGAGGATCTTGCTGGCCGCTGACGCCATTAATCAGTTGACTGGGGTGGGGTGGACATTGACATTGGTGACCTGGCGCATATGTTTAAGATTCGTTCCCTAGGTAAAGGGCAATATTCGTATCGCTCTCGGGGTGGTGGCGAGGATTTTCTGAAGCTAACTGCTAAGTCCAAGGACGAACGTTGGTTCGAAGGACTCTTCTTCGTCAAGAATGACTCTCTTCTCTATCCTGCCGAATACCTCTTTAGTGACTGGATCCAGACCAAGAGTAAGTTGTTCTCTTGGTATTCTGCGTTCCTCACCTTGCTCACTCTCTTACTTTTTATTCACATGCAGGTCCTCATAACCCGGAGCCTTCCAAGGACGCCACCGCATTCCTCAGTAAGTTGTTCAGTTTCCCTGCCGATCGGAGAAAATTCCCTGACTATTACCTAATTACTCTTCCTCTCAACAATTTTTGTGCACGATGTCTTCTGGTAAGTACCTGTACCGTGTCTGTTGCTATGAGTTTCCTGATGCCTACTTTCCACTGGACACCTGACACGTCTCGTCCCCGATGTGCAGGAAACCCAAAAAAGTCGATATATTTGAGGCTCTTCTTCAAAATTCTAAAAGGAAAGCTGTTGACACGGCTTTCATAACCCTATCAAAGATAAATCAACAGGCCTAAACTAATGCAGTAAAGGAAGTCGGGATCGTATCCACAGGGAGACAAAGATGTTCTAAAAGTCAACTAAAGTTCGTCTAAGTAAC
>VHZZ01008847.1:20689-31268 GCA_009801015.1 Silene noctiflora
ATATAAAATTGACTTTTTAGTTATGTTTGTAATTTTTAATAATAAAAAAACAATTTTTTTCAAATATAATATATAAATATTAATATTTTAATAAATATCTTGATTTATCTTTGACTTAACGGGTCGACCCGTTCGGGTCGGGTCTTGACCCTAAAATAACGGGTCATTTCGAGTTCGGGTCAAACGGGTCACGGGTCGAAAAAACCAGGTTTGTAACCCTAAAAACGGGTCGGGCGGGTCGGGTCGAGTTTTGACAGGTCTACTCATGTGTCATGAGTGTTCTCTGGTTCTCATGTTCTCTTGTTTCTTGAATCTCAACTTTTACCCCGCCATATACACTTTACTCCATCGTATTCACTACGACACTTAAAAACACAACATACTCTACCGCTAACTCTTCCGCTTTAATTTTTCTGGTTTTTATTGTAAAACCCACTTAGAAAGCCTAAAACCACTTTTGAGTATCAAGGCCAATTTTCAACATTTCCCCGTTGCTCAACACACACATTTATCAGTAGCATGTTCACAAGTCTACATTTTTAGTTGTATCATCATACAAGAGAAATGAAATAGCATGTAACAAACATTCTCAGAGTATTGAGTACACATGATGTATTTATTGTTGCTTTATAGACTAGGCGTACGCTGCCAATGTTCCAAAAGTTCAGACAGAGATCTTCCAATGGTGGCCTATTGATATAGCTAATTTAGTATGTGCTCGGATTGAGTTTTACGACCTTAGGTAAGGGTGGTTTCGGAGGATTTAACACATATTCCATCATTGTTGTTATAAGTGTACTTTGGATCTTCCAACGCTGCCAATGTTCCAAAAGTTCAGACAGAGATCTTTCAATGGTGGCCTATTGATATAGCTAATTTAGTATGTGCTCGGATTGAGTTTTACGACCTTAGGTAAGGGTGGTTTCGGAGGGTTTAACACATATTCCATCATTGTTGTTATAAGTGTACTTTGGATTATTTGTTTGGTTTTGTAGTGATTTGGAGGGATAAAGATGGGAGTATATTACGATTGGCGTAGCTCGGTTGATATGTAGCAATGAAGGCGTCTTGAAGAAGTTTCGAGAATGGTAGAAAGAACGAGTTTGAAGCTTTGGAATGCAATTACATTTCTCATTTTACCATCCTTTTTGGAATAAAGTTACATCTCTCATTCTCCCTTTAGCTGAATAATAGACGCATTTACATTTCTCATTCTACCGTCCTCTTTTATTCATTAATATTGTACGTGTTTTGTATTTGGGTGATCTAGATCACGGACAAATAGACCCATTATCTAACCTTAGCACTATAAAGGATGAACAAAGCCCATAACTCCCAAGAAAACCTCCATAGGCCTAGTTCTCTAGTGAAGCCGCCACACCACTTCCCCCATTTCATTCTCTTTGTTGCTCTTTTCTTCTTCCTCTCATTTTGGTCTATTCGTCTATTCTTCATTGTTTATCATCAATTGTGAGATTTAGAATTTCTCTTATTTATTTTTTTGAATCTTAAATATTCTTAATTTTTTGGTTATTATCGTATGATTTAAGCTTGTTGGGTGGGCAATTAGTTGTTTCTTGCATATTTTTACGTAATTTATTTTCGCAGTACGTTTTTTACTCATCTATGTACTTTTTTAACATTACTTTCCATTACCATATCCCTAAACAAAAAAAAAAAAAATCCTCTAAACCTAATTTATTCCGTTACTAATAAACAACTTGCTCGATCAATCAATTTCTTCGATTTTGGATGATAATTTGTCTATAGAATAACTTTCCGGTTTGTTAATTTGAAATCATCAATCAAGTATGATTTTTTTTAGGGTAATTTAACGGAAATACTCCAAACTATTAGTTGTCTTCTCAAAATACTCTAAACTTTAATTTAACGCAGAATAAATCATACAATCGACTCCCCCTTCTCATATTACCCTCTTTAACCGGTTATCTGGTTACCTGATTAACAGGTCAATTCCTCCATTATCTTTATAAAGCTAACCATGAACCACCCTACTCGGCCTTATCGTCACCATACCAGCACATAATCGCCACCATCCAGTCATCAACACCTACGCCCAACTTACGGAACCATCTAAGCCCAACTAAGAACCAACGACATCACCCACAACCTCCCAAATCCCAAATTAACATTTACCCACAAATTGATTTGGGGTTCTAGGTTTCTGGATTACTGACGGAGGGGCACAACAATGACGACAATTGGGCAACACACGTCTGTCAGGAATCAGGATGCAAGAGACGGAGTCTAAATTTTGTGGTGAAGAAGGTGTTGGTTTTCACTCAACAACTTATGCGCATTTAAACAATGGTGGAACGGAGCTATTATCGTCTTTTGTTAACAAGGAATGGATTGATTGCGTAAATGGTGGTTTAGTGGGTAGAAGATGGCGACGGTTGTGGATGTCTCTAGTGGTGAATGGTTGTTGAAGTGGTGTAGGTGGTTGAGTTAGGCATGAGGTTATAAATTAATGACTCTTGAATGGAGACTGGAGAGGATGATATGGAGTGGTGGTGTTTGACTGTTTGGGACTTGGGACGATGATGTACTGGTGGTAGTAACTAGTAACCGGACAACTTAACTATTTAACCTGATTTTACAAGTTAAAAATAGGGCCAGTATAGTACGAGAAAAGGGGCTCAATAGTATAGTTTATTGCGAGTTAATTTAAAGTTTAGAGTATTTTAAGAAGACGACTAATAGTTCGGAGTATTCCTGTTAAATAACCTTTTTTTTTACTGTTTTGTAACAAATTTTTAGTTTATCTAGAGTTATGACTTTCTAATTTGGTGTTGTTGGGTGGTGATTGGTTGATGGCGCGGGTGGTGGTGGGATGGTAGCGAGAGGGAACGGCAAGGGGACGACGATATGGTCTGCCCAAGGGAGAGACACGAAGTAGACAACGGTGGTGGGATAGGAAGTAGATCGTAACGGAGAGGTTATCATGGATGCGTGGCTCATGAATGTGGATGGTCGCGTGGGGACTAGATGGTGGCGTTAATAGAGGGGCGGTCTGAAGAGGGGGCAACGCGTGGGGGTGGGGGTGGGGGTGGGGGTGGGGGTGGGGTACTACGCACAAACTACATGATTTGTCACTCTTTTTTCTTTCTTTTGGTTATGTAGTACAATGAGAGAGAAGTGGTGAGTGAAAATGAGAAGAGTAAAATTGTCAATAGTGTACTCCAACGAGTAAATAAAGACCCTTTTTTATTGCTAATTTAGATTATTCGATAGGAATCATTGATATCTAGATCTAGATTGCAACTATTGGATGAGATTGCAACTATTGCTCAGGAAGGATTAATGTATATCTAAAGTGTTACGAGAATCGTGTCCACTATTTATCTCTATCGATTTCTCGTATTATTATTGTTGCTATTAGATTAATAAAATATAAGGAGGAATAGAAAGTAATTAGTTTCACAATAAACTACTCAATAATAATAGGTATCACCCTTTAATTACAAGTATCACCCGAAAAAAAGATGAAATTACCCGAAATTACCCAATTGTTTAATTATTTCCCTACCACTACAACAACAACATCAGAGCCTTAATACCAAATCCCAAAATGGTACATGAATCATCTTTTAGAACCGTCTATGAGTGAACGCACACTTCAAAATGCGAAAATATAGAAAAGGAAAAGTGAAAAACAAAAGGGGAGTGAAACATAATACAAAAGCCTAGTCTTATAAGTTTTAAAATATAAGTCCGGATTTCTTTTATAAAACTTAGAATTTAAATCGAGAATAAAGATTAAAACGATTTTGAAAACCAAAGTAAAATTTAAGGGTCCGGAATACCTTAAAAGTGAAACAACTATTAATATATAAAAACTTGTTGGTAAAAACTTCTAAATCCGAAAAGAGCAAATAATTTTTTTTAAAATTAAATAAAAACATTAAATATTTCAAATAACATCAAAAACTAAAAATCCACATGTATCATTTCCCTTCATTGTGTCCTCTCCGTCGCCATCCCCTCGTCAAGCCCAAAAAATCTCATATCGTGCTCTATAACTCTCGGCCATGTCTGTTTTGGTATCCCTCTCCTAGCAACATTTTCTGTTCCCCGTCTCCAACCTCTTAACTAGTGCGTCCATAGGTCTCCATCTCACATGGCCAATCTTGGTCGATTTTCCACCATCTTGTCCTCTATTGGCGCCACTTTCATCTTTTCCCTAATCACCTCATTCCTTAATCGATCTTTCCTTGTGTGGCTGCATATCCACCTCTAACATACGCATCTCCGCCACACTTATCTTTTGAATGTGACAATGTTTCACGGCCGAACACTCGGAGCCGTAAAGTAAGGCAGGCATAATCGTCGTGCGATAGAATTTTCCCTTTAATCTATAGGGAATATCTTTATCGCATAAAAACCCTGTAGCACTTTTCCATTTCAACCATCTCGCTTTAATTCTATGAGCCACATCTCATCTTTTTGAATAATAGATCCTAGATATCTAAAGAAAGCAAATTTCCATCGAAAATAATACTCCCCACCTCTGTTGGTCTCGATCCCGCCGAACCGATTTCAGTGACACCTCAAATACTCGGTACTCCTACTTAGCCTAAACCCACGAGTCTCCAAAGTATGCCTCCCCAATTCCTAATTCTCTGAACCCCCTCTTTCATCTCATGAATCAACACAATATCATCCGCAAACATCATACACCAAGGGATGTCATCCTGAATATCCCTTGTTAGCTCATCCATAACTATAGCAAAGAGAAAAGGACTAAATGCGGAACCTTCATGCACCCCAATGGTAATGGGAAATTCTTCCGTTCTCCCCACATTTGTGCGAACACTTGCACTAGCCCCCTCATACATGTCTTTTATGAGGTCAATATATTTTCGAGACACGCCCTTTCTTCCCAAAGCCCACCAAAGTAATTCTCTCGGTACCCTATCATATGCCTTTTCCAAGTCAATAAAAACCATATGCAGGTCTTTCTTCTTGTCTTTCTTCTTGTCCCGATGGTGTTCCATTAACTGTCTCATGATAAAAATTGCATCCATAGTCGATCTCCCATACATAAATCTAAATTGGTTATCCGAGATGTCTACACATTTCCTAAACCTTCGCTCGATTATCCGCTCCCATAATTTCATCGTATGACTTATAAGTTTAATTCCCCGGTAATTGGAACACTCTTGGACATCACCTTTATTGTTATACAAAGGGACAAGAGTGCTTCTCCTCGAAGCTGATGGCATCTTGTTGCTCCTCCAAATCTGGTTGAAGAGCATGGTTAGCCATTCGTTTCCGTTCTCCCCCTAAAAACTCCAAACTTCTATGAGTATACCATCTGGTCCCTCTACTTTCTTCAACCCCATATTCCTTAACGCCTTTCTAACTTCACTCTTTTGTATTCTACGCACAAATTCCCGATTAATCATGCTTGGCCTTACTTGTACATCACCAAAATCTTGCTCTCGATGTCCATTGAATAAAGCATCAAAGTAAGAACTCCATCTAGCCCTTATTTCGTTATCCTGAAGCAAAACCTTGTCGTCCATATCTTTCACACACCGAACTCTCCCAATATCCTTCGTCTTTCCGTCTCTTATGCGGGCTAGTTTATAGATATCCTTCTCTCCTCTCCTCTCGTGTCCAACCTATACACTTCTTGGTTAACTTTTACCCTCTCGCATCACGCTCGTTTAGCCTCCTTGTACTTTTCAAAGTTGTCATCACTCATGCATTTCCCCAAAACCTTTAACATTCACGGTTTATCTTTATCGCTTGTCTCACCTCATCGTTCCATCAAGATGTGTCCTTGTCCTTACTTGATGGTCTATTTCCTTTAGATTCCCTAACACCTCCCTCACCGAATCCTTTACGGCATGCTCCAATTTATCCCACGTTGCATCTATATCTAAAAATGCTTTACGGCATGCTCCCTCACCGAATCCTTTACGGCATGCTGACCAAATATCCCTTATCCAAAAATGCTTGTTGGTTTTCCCCTTGTAGCTTCCACCACTCGATTCGTGCCTCACCGATTACCTTTCTCTTCCTAAGTCTCTCCTACCCCGAAAATCAAGCACCACTAGCCTATGCTGTGTTGCGGTACTTTCACCGGGTATGACCTTGCAATACCTTTCTCTTCCTCCTACCCCGAAAATCAAGCACCACTAGCCTATGCTGTGTTGCGGTACTTTCACCGGGTATGACCTTGCAATCGGTGTAATCTTTCCTCCACACATTCCTTACTAAAAGGAAAACGATTTGACTAGCATTTCCTCTACTCTATAAGTCACCAAATGAGAATGCCTTTTCTCAAACCAAGTGTTCATTATACCGAAGTCATATGCTAAAGCAAAATATAATATGTCATTCCTGCTTCATAACTCTACCCAAAACCAAAGCCCCAAAGCCCCCCATGCCCACTCCCCATGCCCACATGCCCACTGAGCTCACCACCAATGATCAATTTCTCTTCAATAGGGACTCGTCCTATACCCTCTTTCAGGTCTTCTCAAAAGGCTCGTCAAAAAGAAGCATCCAATCCTACTTAGGTGCATAGGCACTTATGAGAGGCAGCACCTCATCCCCGACTACCCGTTTAATGCTCATAATCATGTCACTCTTTCTCGATACCTCTACCACATCATCGATGTAATCTTTATTAATGGCAATACCGACTCCATTACGACTTTTGTCCTTACCCGTGTACCAAAGCTTACAACCCCGGCGCCTCCACCCTTGCTTTATCTCCTGACTCACTTTGTCTCTTGTAGACACATTATGTGAACCCTTCTCCTTTTCATAACCTCCCCTACTTTAGTTAATCTCCATGTCAAAGAGCCAATATTCCAAGTACCAAAACGTAACCTACTAACCTTCCTAGAGTCTGCCCTGATTTCTTTAACCGCTCTTGACTATGATTCCTTTAACTGCTCTTGACCATGATTCCTGGCTCCAAACCCATTTGACACCACACCCATACTTCGAGGTGGCGCGTCGCTTTCGGGCGACGACCTAATAACCCTTGCATATTTTTCACTACACCCGAGCCTAGAAGATGTAGCGCACCCTTGCCTATTTGACACCACCCCCACGTGTAAGATGGCGCATCGCTTCCGGGCAACGACCTAGCAACCTTCACATACTTGTCACTACACCCGGGTCTAAGAATGGCAGCGCGTCACTTTTAAGGAGACGCCCCTAACGATGTTCAAATTCCGATTCATGTCCATAAAATGTGATTAAGTTTTTACGCTGACCCTCCTTTCTCTGGGCTTGGGACCGACGGTGAATGCCCGAAAACACTCCCCACCATACTAAATAAAATCAATAGTCAATACTCTTACCTTCATCCTATTGTGCATCTCCAACAAGAATTCAAGTTAAACAATGATTGGTCATTCTTTATTTTTGATTGTGCTTCGCAAGTAAATTAAGCTTTACATTGAAAATCTGGAAATTTAAAAATCTGGGTATGCTTTCATGTTCTTCGGTTTTCTTTCATGTTCCTCTTCTTATTGCAATTGGTTTTAAAATAATATGCAATTGGTTTTATGCTAATCTTTGTTTTATTTTGACACGGGTTTTTTGATTGTTTTAGTTTCGTGCGTGTAAATCGCCTTGTTCATGATTGAAAAGTTGTTAGTTATCTAGTTAATCTTATGTTTTTGAGAAAAAATAATAGATATTTGCGGGAGATGAGATTGAAATAATGAGTTTGAATTGGAAAGTTTATGTCATAATTTGGGCGATATTAGTAAAACTCGGGCGACAAATAGCAGCCCCTATTTGAAATCAATGGTAGTGGATATTAGACGAACCTATATCACCTTTGATTCAATTGATTTCGTAGTAATTAGTTTAATTCATACATATATACTCTGACCGTCTCTGTCATTTGTTTGCCTATTCCATTTTTAGGTGTCTTCGTCAATTGTTTGCCTTTTCATTATAGGAATGCCTTTGATGGGTCATTGGACCCTCCACGATCAATTTAGCCCACGTGTCATCTAATGATTGTTCCCCTCCTCTTTCCTTGGTCTCTGTGCCAAAACCAAAGGCAAACAAATGACTCGGCGGGGGAGTATAAATTATCCCCCCTTATTAGTTAGTTCTAAGTATTACCTACATTGCTAATTAACTTAAGGATTCTTTGTTTTACCGTGGGTTCACCCCCTACTCTTATTTACTACTATTTGTACAGAGTCAGTCAGTTAGTTTGATACGTTTGAACCACGCAGGTCTAATTACTACGAAGAACTAAGATAAGAGTAAAACCTAATTTTTTAATAACATACTTACTTCATTCAAATCCAAGCACCATATTAAGTGATCTTGATATAATATTTGATGATGACGTGGTGTTAAGCTAAGAGTGGGGACAAGGATTGAACACGGGTTGGGCAAGTTCTGAGAGCAGCATGGTGTTGATCAATGAAGGTATAATACTCCGTTTTTCGAAACTTAGTTAAGAGGCTTGTCGACGATAATTATATTTATTTTAAAGGTTTTATCAAATGATTATTAATATATGTATTTTATGAAATAAGTCTATAACCAAATTATATTCTTATATATTTTATTATATTAAAATACTCCCTCTCATCCGCTATTTTCTTCCCCTTTGAAGTGGGCACGGGGATTAAGGGAGGGAGTATTATATTGATAAAGGAAAATGTGGGGTTGGGGGATTGTAGAGGGTTAGTAGTAATTAAGAATAAAATAAGAGTAAAAGAGTTGGTTGGGTTTGGTGATAAGAGTGAGGGATGAATAAAATAAGAGTAAAAGTGTTGGGTGGGGTTTGGTGATAGGAGAGGGATAATAAACTAAGAGTAAAAAGTTGTCAAAAATAGAAAGGGGAAGAAAACCTAAATAATCCGTTTTAGGAAATAGGGAAGAAAATAGAGGATAGGAGGGAGTATGTTTTATGAATGTTAATATTTATTCTTAATATATATATATATATATATATATATATATATATATTATTAAGGAAATGTATTTATAATTATGAAAAATGTATTTTATATTTAAACGATTTATTTGTGACGCGTATTATTGTAATAATAGTATTTTCCGTATCATGATATTTGTAACGAAACGAAATTTAAGAAGATAATTACAGTATTTAATTATATTTAATTCATATTACGATTTACGTAACAAGAGCGTTAAAAAATACGATAATGAGACGGTATAGGGAAGGAGAGTCAAACCGTGTAAAATCAAGAAGAGGACCGAGTATTTACAAGGTCAATTATAGTCATTCACGAAGCTTGAATGTGGTCATTTACGAGGCATAAAAATCAACGATACATTGAATCATTTGGTGGCCTATTTCTACCTACCTTACATGGCTCATATTACCTATTCTTTTCAATCTAAAATTTCTGAAAATTGTAAGAGAGAGTTGGAGGGAGAAAGCTAGACGGAATCAAGGTACGAGTTTGTAATATCGCTTTATCGTTTCGCTTTTACCAGGGATTAGGGTGACCGTCGTTGGCCGAAGTTGACCACGGTGGTGGTGGTTAGGACCGTAGTAAACCGGGTTGTTGGGGTTCGGGTTTCAAGAAGTCGAGGGTTTTGGGGGATTCGACGCACTAATTGTGATCAAACTGTTCTGGGCTATGGTGGTTTTATACCTAGTGTGGCAGTCGACCATCGTGGGGTGTCGTGGTGGCCGGAGATAGGGGTTTGTGGCGGTGGTGGCTGGAAACTCGCGAAAACAGAGGAAATAGGGTATGCTGCTCCGATTTCAGGTGGCGTGTGTGGTGGTTGAAGGAGGGTCGACGATCTGGTCAGCCACCTCTAGAACCACCGTGTGTCAGTGGCGACAATGGTGGTGGCCAGTGGTGGTGTTGGGATGGTTTTTGCGCGGGTATGCTGCTGCGATTTCAGGTGGCGTGTGTGGTGGTTGAAGGAGGGTCGACGATACCGTGTGTCAGTGGCGACAATGGTGGTGGCCAGTGGTCGTGTTGGGATGGTTTTTGCGCGATGTCAGGTTGAGAAGTGGACGGGTCTGCTGGTGTTGTGCTGGTCGAACTGGCCGAGTTAAGGGAGGTGTTGGCGATGATAGGGGTGGTAGCTAGGGTGTGTATTGGTGGCCGTGTTGTGATGCTACTGTCGGCGGCAGGTGGGTAGAGGGGCGGGTGCTGGTGGTGCGTTTTGGTGTTGGTTAAAGGGAATAGGAGGGAGTTGGTATTTGATTTAGAAACGAGTCAATATTTGATTTAGAAACGAGTTGGGTTTTGGGTTATTAATTGAAACGGAGTTTGTTGTAGTTCGTTACTTGTTTCGTTTTCGTCTTAGTTCGTTACTTGTTTTGTTTTCGTCTTAGTTGTTGTTGTTGAAACGAGTCAGTATTTGATTTAGAAACGAGTTGGGTTTTGGGTTATTAATTGAAACGGTCGTCGTCATCGTTGATTGATTCATACCTTTCCTTATTGCTACTATTATCCTTATTATCCTTACTATTATTATTATTTTGAAATAATTTATATTTTCCATATTAGTATTGTTATTATTTTACGAGTTTGGTTTATATCTGGAATCGAGTTAGAAGTTAATTAGTTGGGTTAGT
>VHZZ01008847.1:31555-41852 GCA_009801015.1 Silene noctiflora
GATTATGTCATTTGTATGCCATGTGATTGGTTATGTTTGGTTGAATTATCATGTGCTATGTTGGCATGGTTTGAATTATGAGTTATGAGTTGGCATTGCATTCATAAGCATGACATATGCATTTGGATATCAGTTTGGATCATAATTAAGGCCCAGTCGCTAGTGATTGCAGGCTTGTCCTGGTGTCTTTAGGTGTTATGCTGATTTCTCGACGACGGTCGAGGTAAACCCGGCCAGGAATTGGCGAGTGGGAGTTTCGAGATGATGAGCTCAGTTCAAAGATCATGGCATTTGCATATAGCATACATATCTTGCTTGTTATTATTCTGTTGATTATTTATACTACTCAACCGCTGTGTTTTCGTGAACACCCGTGATGAACCAAATTTGGGGAGCAGATAAGAGGTTCAAACGAGGGGAATGACGAGTCCGACTAGAGACTTTCACGAGTTTTAATAGATGTAATAAGAGTTTTAATTTATACGTTTCCGCTAAAGTTGTAATTTGTTAAACCTTGTAATCGTTTAAGCTGTATAAGAGTTTTTAAAGTTATATAAATTTATATGTTTTCCTTTGGACTGCTATACTTTGATCTTACTACCTCGGAAAACCAAGATGGTAACATCCTTATTCACTCGGGAATGTCTAGTAAGACTCCAGAACCAAGTTAATTGTAGGCAAGTCACAGTTTGGTAATAGTAGTACTCAGGTCGAGTATAATAATAGAAGAATCAGAATAAAACTGAACAGTGACTTAGATTTAGTTAGTTTATAACTTATTAATTAAGTTAAGTATTTTTATTTATCTTTTACTTAGCTTAGGAGTCTTGGTTAAAGAGATGATAGTTAATTAGTTATTAAAGAGATGATAGTTTTTATCTATAGAAGGTTTGTACGTCATTTTCAGCAGTCAAGAAGTTAATAAAAATTCCAGAAAACCCCGATCAAAGGTTTGATCAAAATCCCAGATTTGAGAAGGTACTTAAAATCTCCGTCTAGCAACCGAGCAAGGTAGTTGGTTTGTTGGGCACAATTAGTTCGCATTCAAGGTCGAATAACGAACTAAATATCTTGTTTTATTTAGTTAATTGTTGTTAAGTTGTCACGCTAATCACGTGACATCTTCAATTCGTTAAAGCTCGTTAAAAGCTTCCGCATTCGTATCAGGTCTTCAAGATGTTATTTGACCATGTTTTTCTCCACCAATAAGGTACTAATACTAATTTTCATTGAAAATACTAGTTTATGGAAGCCTTGTTGATAACAAATGTAACTAAGTGCCATATTTTAATTTTGATATTTTTTTAACAAATTACAGTTAGAGTTTAAAAGTTTGGACCTCCAAAAGGCAAATATTGTGTTTGGATTTGAATGGAGGGACTATTTGAGAATGCTATAATATGCAGGGAGAAGCTCTTTTTTCTATAAATGATGAAGACAACAAACAAAAAAAACAAGAGAAAGTATACTGAAACCGATAATGAGTAATGCAGATTACAAACCTGCTCAATTTCAGCAGACAACTGAGGGTTTTCCCTCAAGTATTGCAATGCTCTATCTCTTCCTTGACCCAACCTAATCAAAGCACACGGCTTTCAAAATAAAGGCACAATCCATGAAAAGCAAAAAGGAGGAAAAAAAAACACACACACACACATTATCCTAAATTTTCTTTAGTCAAACCCTTGCAGTTTTATCAAATTTATTGCTAGAAGAGTAGTGTCGGCGCACCTCTGCTCCCTATAACTATACCATGACCCCTTCTTTGACACAACCTCCAATATTTCAGCGCAATCCAAAATGCAACCCTGCATATTAGTAGAAAGGCTAATGGTAACCATAGCTTTAAAAGTATGCAAGTAATGAACGGCAAAGGGGTGGAGTTCACTGGATACTGACCAACTTACTCACTCCCTCACCAAATATGATCTCAAATTCAGCATGTTTGTACGGTCGTGAGACCTGCAATGTGAGTATCATAAACGCATGAAATCAATCAGGCTACAGCCTTATACCTAACCTGTCGATAGAAACTCAGAGCAAGTGCACTGGTGATTCTTAGTCTTGGCTTTTTCAATAAGTGAAAAATGACTTGGTACATGAAGAATTTATAATAAGTTCCTACATTACACTTGCCCTGGGCTCCCCATCAATTTCAATACATTCAAAAGAAGAAATAAAGACACTTTTCGTATCAAAAACATTAGCATGTTACCAATCAATACTTATCAAACCATTGTACAAATGTCCATTTAATGCAAAAATCGTGTATGCATGGCGTATTGTAATGCAAGTGCAATCGTCATGTGCTCAAATCCAATGAACTTGTTGGAATATAAGAGTCATTAGTTAGTTAGAGTTAGTTTGGTAGTTAGAGTTAGTTTGGTAGTTAGAGTTAGTTGGGTGATGAGTCATAATTATACACACTTTTATGCCTCCCCTTAGTTACTTTTAAGACGGTTTTGTGCTATAATGTCATTTAGATGCCGTTTACATTAGAATGTCGATACTTCCGCCATTTGGTGTATTAATACAGGATAGATGCATTTATGGAGCAATTTGATAATAATGAGCACTGCGGAGTCGGCAAAACGGAGTACTAAAACCATGGCACAAAAATCAAGGAAGAAAGACGTAAAGAAGTGAAAAAAACGCGAAGATAAGCAGGAAGCAGAGGTTCCTCGATCTAGTACACCTGTACTCGATCTAGTATCCCAGAACTCGATCGAGGATCCTAATCGCCGTCAACTTTCCCGAAAACTTCCTTAAGTCGGTTTATTTGTAATATAAATAGGAATTCATGCTTCTTACTAAGTTACGCCTTATTTACTTAAAATACTCCTAGAAAACTCTAAGATTAGTTTAGCTATTGTTATTTTCCAAATCTACACCTTTAATTTACGGTACTTGTTAATCTTTCCTCATTTATTATTAATTCAAGTTCTAGTTTCATAATTGTTTTCTTGTTCATCTTATTCATGCTTTTAATTATCCTTTTCCTTCACCTTATTGTTGTTATTATTATTAGTATGAGTAGCTAATTTCAAAATCTAGGGTGAAAGGGGATCTAGGTTGTTAGAAGGGGGTTTATCTTAACGAATTGATTGTTAAATTGCTTTTAGTTGTTGTTCAATTGTTGTCTTAAATCTAGTTAATTAATTACTGGCCAAGATTAGTTAATTAGTCTTGCAAACTAGGATTTCCACCGACTGGGTTAAGACTAGTATAGGCTGCGAAAATTGAATAGATTGACTTAATGATAGCGACCGCATGTTAAGTTTAGATCTAAAGGGCATATTAAAATTGATCAATCATATGACCTTAAACAACATAACTGCTCAATTAATTAGCTAAATCACACCCCCGGATAACTGACCTAGTGAACCCGATCCCTAAACTCTTTAATATCATTGAATTCGTCTTTATTTATATCGCAATCAGTTATAGTTAAACCAATCAACCTTCAAGAAAATTGTTACCTTAAGACGGACTTAATTAATAACAAACTAAATTTTTACCGCCTCCCTGTGGATACGATACCCCACTTACTGCTAGCTATTTGTTAGAAGTATTATAGGTTTACTTTGATTTAGGTGATACGACTTTAGCCTTATCAGTCTCTTCGAAGTCAATTAAAGCTAGAGCAAAGTCAGTTGTCTGAGTGCTATATAAGGAGGTGCCTCTCCCTATTTGTAACCTATCAGTTCATAATACAAATTACAAATTACGTTCTCAACTTTTCATAAATCTAAACTTTCCGAAATTCTTCATCATCCTAGCCCTATTCTTCATGAATTCATCTGAACATCAACAGAACTAGCTCGGATCACGAGGTCTTGGATTTTAATGCATTTGATTATAGAAAAATCCAAAAACTATTATGTTCACTGGGAATGGTTATGTTATCCCCTCCAAACATGAATAGATTTTGTGGTTGCTTGGGCAAAAGAATGAAGGAATACATAACATGTGGTGGAACATGGAGGTTGAGGTAAGATGTGGGGTCACAATCCACAAATAGTGTACATATAAGGAAATACTCCAATTAAAAACTTTAAATGTGGTCACCCCAAAAAAGGAAATTTTGAAGCTCATTCTCGCGTTGTCATCTCTTATGTTGGTTAAACAATTATGTTAGATGTAAACAGATGGGACTCAAAACACAAGGCTTCTACAGGAGCTTTAGACAAGGAAAAATTGTTCGAATCTTCAAATATTGACATCAAAGAAATATAACAGTCAGTTGCGGTATGAGAAAACCACCAAGACTTACCTTACTTTTTTGAACCCTAACACGGACACGCAACCCAACGTCTTCATCTCCTTTGACCTGTAAGAGATAATTATAAAGACAGGTTAATATCTTGCAGGCAGTAAAATTTTTATTGAGCCAGAGGTGCTGTTTTTAGTTTCTTACAGATTTGACTTTGCCAATAGAACGTATCTCAAGGCGAAGTGAAGCGAAGAATTTTAAGGCGATTCCTCCGCTAGTAACTTCAGGATTCCCATAATACACACCAATCTAACAAAAAAAATAAGATCAGTATGAGTATCATCAGATAATAAATAACAGGATTCAAAAGAAAATAATTGTAAAATCAAGAAACTTTGTGCTTAACACTCCACCCATGGAGAGTGAATAGGGTTCCAATTTATGTCATTGAAATCGCAGAAATGTTGTTTCCTTACCCAACACTAGAAACAAATCAACAACTCTCCAATAAAAAATGAAAAAAATTCCAATTAAACAAGAACTTGCTCCATCGTCATCATCGTAGTTTCCAGTTCATCTTTATTCTAAAGAATGAAGTAAACCTATTTCAGAAAACTGAGACACGTATCAAGACAAGACTTACAGCCACGTATAAGTATAAGACAAGATTTAGCCTACACTGCATTGCCTACACGTTGTGTCATCCCTATATTAAAAAACTAATGTTAACCCGTGCAGATTGCGCGAGAATGTTTGGAAAATAATTCATTAAATCGAAGACTATAAACATACACAGGCTAAATAAAATATTAAAATCACACTAAAAATAATCATGTAAAAATAATAAGCATATCTTTCATCAAGAAGCAAAGTAAATTAAAAGACGATTGGCTTTGGGACTGTCATGCTTCACCAATGCATTGGAGTATATTACAAGAGTAGGTCTCCTAAGAAACCGTCTTACACTTGATTAGTGTGGACATAGCAAAAACTATTGTTGAAAATAACAAAAAAAAAATCAATAACTACTCCTATTATGAAAGAGGTCTCACATAAACATTATCGAGAGACCGTCTCTTAGGAGAATTTGTGATATTACAAAGGGACGCCACACTTATTCATACCTTATGCCTTATCTGATTCAGAAAAATGAGAGTACAACCAGCTTTTGATGCGTTCCCAGACATTTTACGCAATGCTTGGCTCATAAGACGTGCCTGCAATCCCATTTGCTGCATCCCAATTTCACCCTGACCAATGACATGATAAGAAGTCAGCCACAGAAAACATCGTAGCCACCGCTAGACCTGGCAATCAGGTCGTCTGGGTTAGGTTGGTCATCCGGGGTACTGTTCAGTACCGGGTAGTGGACACCTCGAATTAAGCCGTTATGAATAGGGTTCTAGCAGGTCAGGTTATTCAGCTCGTTTAGGTCATGATTGTAGGTTTTTGTTTCAAATTAATCATTTTAGGTGTTTTCGAGTTATTTCATATAGGGTCAATTGGGACTGGGTAGTTTCTTGTTCCAGTCCTTTTCAGGTTGTACTATTCAAATTCATGCCGGTTTTGGTACGGTTAGTTTTGCCAGATCTAGCCACTACAAGACTACATGATAAATGATAAAGTCAAAGGGGACAAGAAAAGATAAAAGAATGACCTCTATTTCTGCCCGCGGAGTAAGTGCTGATACCGAATCTATACAAATCAAGTCAATAGCACCAGATCTACACAAGCGATCTGCAACTGCAACAAAGAGAAAAGTTTTAACAACGAAGCATAAACAGCTTGGAACAACATCCCAGAGAAAGCATGTTCCCTTTGTAAGAAATCAGCACATGATTTGACAAACAAGATGAAAATATGGAGATAACATCTATGTTTTCTAAAAGTGGCCCCCAAAAAAACATCAACTAACAGCGAGTAACTTAGTGGTGTGGCTAAGCAAAACACACTTATCACAAATAATTGGGAAGACATCCTACACAACTGTCGTGCAATGTCAATACAGAGATAGAAGTATTGCAAAAACCTTGTTAAGTCTGATAGTCTGACTGATAAAAGTTGAGAGCTGGCCTTGAAAGCTTCTCACCACCGAAAGGACATCATTAACATTTATTTTGCAAAGAGTCTCGGGTACATGATCAAAGTATAATTTCTCACTAACTAGAAATTAAGAAGAGTTTATGTACTCTCGGAAGGCTCATCAACTTCATCCTTCAGCATGTTGAAAGTTTTTATAAGCTGATTTTCTTTGTCCACACTTTATACCCTACTAAATAACACAACAGTACAGCATCTCACAGTAATAAACAAAAGGCTCTCACAAGCTAGGGGGACAGCGTATCACAGCTAGCTTCAAGAAATAATACGATCCAAATAAAAACATTTTCTTACTATGAATATAAAGCCTATGCAATTGATATGAGCTTCAAAGCATACTTAAAAGTATTGCTACATCCTAATCTCCATCGACATTAATATACAGTATAGTCCAAGTAAAATATGTGAATACCGTGAGCCATTACACTAATTCGGAATATATCATGTAATTCTTACTCTCTAAAGCCATCTCCCCATTGTCAGGCTGACATACAATCAAATTTTCGACATCCACACCCAATGCTTTTGAATAAGCAGCATCAAATGCATGCTCTGCATCAACAAGCATAGCATTTCCTCCTAGTCTCTGAAAAATACGCATAACAGGCAATCAGCTACCACGGTAGCTCATAACATATAAACTCCACCAAAAAGTTTCAGTGAAAATAACAAGATAACAAGAGAGCATATACTACCTGAACTTCTGCAATTGCATGTAAAGCAAGTGTTGTCTTCCCACTGCTTTCTGGTCCATAAATCTGACAAGTATAAAAGCATTTCAGAACTCAACCAGTGTGAATCTCAGCTAATTTCTTTATGTGACCTCAATGTAGCTAGAATATAATCAAGATATGCTAACTGATTATTTATTACTACAAATGAAGTCTTCAAGTAAAAGAAAGGGAATATCTTAGAAAGCAATTGAAAGATTTCCTGAGGCAAGTATAAGCTAGTTTGTAATTCTCTAAGATTACAGTTTTCATTCTCGACGCACAGAACAGCAATAAATATAACATTAAATGTGTCATAAATAGTTCTACATTAAAAAAAAATAAAGTAACAACTTAACATGTTTAAGCCATTTTGTGCACAAAATTCATTAATTCTCTCAGCATAATTAGTCGATCAGAACCAACATAACTCACATGGCCAAAAGAAAAATTGTAGATTGGAGCACAAGAAATACAAAAGCTGTCATGCTCACATTATAAAACTACAAAATCTCCATACTTATGAAAAACGATAAGCACTAAGTGAGGATGTATGTTGTAGGCAGCCTAAAGGTAAGATTATTGGTTACCAAAGTCTTGGCAAAGTCTTAAGTTGGGTCTTCAAAATCCAAGACTCAACTTAAGACTCTACATGAGTTTTGGCACACTTTTCTAGAGATGTCGTCCAATAAATGGCTCCCATGTGTTAAATTATTCTTTTTCCTTTGTTTTAAAACCTCACATTTTGTACAAAAAAAAAAGTGAAGTGGAAAAGTAGAGTCTATGGCGAGTTTGAGGGATAATTTATAAAGTCAGAGGGGAATCTGAAAAACAAAAAAATAATAAAAGTTAATGGAAAGCTGATGTGGCCGAGTCTTATGATTGAGAAGAATCTGACAAATAATCTTACCCAAACTCTGTGTTGATTCAACACCAAGAGGTGGATTATGGAAAAAGATAATACAAATCCGATATCAACACAGATATGTGGGGTATGAAAAAAGATAAGAAAAATTGAGATAAAAAACTGGATGGCTGGATGAACCTCTACAATCCTGCCTTTGGGAAGACCTCCACCAAGAGCAAAGTCCAGTGTCAAGCATCCACTCGGAAATGTTTCGCTGCAATACATGAACTAGGTAAGGAGATAAAGAAGGCTGCTTCATATAAGAATGATCATGTTCCATGAAAAAACACAATTTTATACAAAAGCTTGATACTTTCAAATTATGTAAATAATAAAGTAGAGGCAGAAACGCCGGTTGCTTTAAGTAGTTAAACGTGAATAAAAAAGATGGTGGATGGAGAAAAACATACACCAAAGCTCCACCAGCGCTGCCTAATCTTGTTACACTTCCTTTTCCAAACGAACTGTTTATGTCATTCATTGCTGCTTCTAATGCCTTTTGCTRAAGGGAAATATTGCTCTATTAGATCTGTCAGAACATAGCTACATACTCAACCATAATCACTCCAAAAACAATCTCAAAATTTAACATTAAGTTACATAACTAAACAAGTTTGTGAACATATATACTGGTATCAAAACATCTCTTTCTAATATAACAATTTGTATCCAGTACTTTAAATACCAAAATCAATCAATTTTGCATTGAGCTGATAGCAATACCATAGTTGAATAAAGTACTACAACTATGATAAACAGTCGAGGGAAGGAAATGAGAAATTTAAACACTAAGGCAAAATACTCGTTATTCCTTGGTTCTAGATTAGGATGGAATAAAGCAAAATGGCTCACTAAATTGGTTGTGTTTATCCTTTTGTAAAGTAGCCGTCATTCAATGCAATTCTCAACGCAATTTTCATGTGGGTCATCCGGAAAACGCCTGTATCAGTTTCTAAGTTGCTTCTTTGTAATAAGAAGTAGCAGTCATTTGAAGCACTTCTGAACGCAGTTTTTATACTGGGTCATTCGGAAACATGTTCTTCCTTCTAAACAGGAGTAAGATTAAGTACACCTATTCCCCCCCACCCCCACCCACACACACACTCCGCAATTTGCGGGGAAGCGTTGAGACACTAGAGTAACGTTGTTGTTGTAGGGAATTCTAGCTACGAGCTAAGTTAGCAGCAAGTAGGGCTGTAAACATATGAGAATAGACACACCCTATAATTTAGTGAATAACAGCAACATATAGAAAGTAAAAGAATGCAAAGGGGGGAGGGGGTTGGAGAAAAGAAGAATCGGTACTCGGTCAAGAAAACGAGGGTCAGAATCAGCAGAGAGAGCGAGATTCAATTTGCCATTGGGCTCAGACCGTAAACGGGAAGCTTTCTGCTTCACTGACCGTTGAAACAACCGTTGGAGATTCAAGTCGCGTGTTGCGGTAGAAGAACTTATGAGAAGTGGGATTGATTGTGATGGGAAGGAGCTTCGTGCTAATTCCATCCCCAAATGTACACTTGAATTACTGCACTCAAGGGAGGGAGGGAGGGAGGGACGGACGCACGGACGGACGGAGAAATGAAAGAAGACACTCAAACCTGACGCCACCCACCTTTTTAAAACGCTAAGGGTAAGACAGGTTATTCCGTCTTAAAGGTTGCACTCAATCTCACGTTATCTTTTTTAGTTTTAGTAAAATACTCCCTCCATTCAACTCCACACTATACATATTCCATTTTCATCCATTCAACTCCACACTACACCTTTCCTAAATTGGATATGCAAATGGCCATTCTAGCCTTATTACAACAACTTATTTACACCAAATGTCATTGATACCCCACTCTTATTTAACCTCAAAACCCACCCTAATCATACTTAAGCCCAAATACATATCCATTAACCCAACCCAATCCCTAATGATTCCCTCCAAAAAATCTGACCCAACCCAACAACCAAATGCATTCAATTCATTTGAACTGGATCATTCCTCAACACTCAACAACCTCGTCCAACCCTCATACTCTCTAGATCCTTCTCCCACAAAACCCTAAACCTAACTTCCTCCTCTCTCTCTCTCAACGCCTCCTTCACATTCTATCTGTCTCTTCTCTTTCTCTCCTTCTCTCCTTCTCTGAACATCTTATCTCCTTCTCTGTACATGTTTTAACCCTCATTTCTTTACATATTCATCTTCTTCAATCTAAATTTGTGTTGATTTATTCGTCCTTGTACATCTATATTTCTGGGTATTTTCAAGATCCGTGTAATAGCTCCTCCACATGCAAATTGTGGTAAGGAGTGTCTTCAATGCGTTCTAGATTGGTACAGACTTGGGTCATCTGAAGACGAAGCCGACGAGTCAGT
>VHZZ01008849.1:29117-41021 GCA_009801015.1 Silene noctiflora
AACTTGCTATAATCAGACAGTTTACTTAATTGTTCACATTAGTCTATTCCGCTGCATACTAACGAGTTCTATTCCTTGCGTAGAATTCGTATCATATTGAAACTGAGTAGGATTAACCTACCTTTTAGCAAATCTTCAATAGCTAGTCGAATCCGTCACAATCCTGTCTCATGAAACCGTCTCGTCCTATACAAGTTACATAATTTTATCACAATACATCCTACGCTATTATACAATACAAAAGCCCTTATTATTTACCCACTAATTACCCATCTCACACCTACTAATTAATAATTAATTACCCATAACAAACCCCCAAAAGTAAGGGTTATAAAACACTAGAAAAGGATAGATCTTACTTACTTGGGTGAAAGGGAAGAAGGATAAGGTGAATAATTCTCTAAAGCAAACTTGAATCCCATGGATAAGGTATTTGAGAGGTTTTTTTAGGGAAGGGAGAGAGTTTAGAAAGATAGGGAAGAAGGTAGAAATGAATTAGGTTTAGGTGTTGAAATTAGCATTTATCGGGTACTCCACAGTATCACTCGGTCGAGTGACTCGGTCCACTCGGCCGAGTGCCACTAACTCGGTCGAGTACTACCCTTGCTAGGCCGAGTGAAACTTACTCGGTCCAGTACAGGCTTCACTCGGTCCACTGCAAACTCACTAAGTCTAGTTTAGCTCTATTTGGTCTAGTGTAAGGCTATACTTTACTCTCGATTGGTTCCTTATCAAGTCTGGTGGCCCTCTCACGCATCCCAAGGTTCTCGTACGGATCCCAAAATGTCCGGGTATTACAGTATGTTATATTTTGGAAACTATTAAAAAGTAAATAAATCAAGTTAAATTTTCAAAAGATATAATATTTTATAATTATTTCGATTTAATTTAATGCATATATGTAATATATTTATATAAATATATAACCTATAAAATTGTACGGCTAAATAGTAAAAGTAATAATTATGTTGGTGATGAAAATAATTATACTAGCATTGGATATAATAATATGTTAGTGATCACTCATTTGAATAGTCAAATAAACTATATTAGCAAGAGAGGTAAGGAAAGTAATAGAAGCAACAACGAGAGTAATGAAAGTAATAGAAGCAACAATTAACTAACTAATCGATTTTAGTAAAATATCAATAGCGGGAATAGTGAATTTGTCTCATAATTTATTTAATCGTAATTTTAAGATATGACATAGAAAAATATATTAAAGATAAATTTATGAGTTATGCAATTTTAAAGTAGTTTTATTTAATTGAAAATAAATTTTAATGATAAATAGAAGTAACCCGGACGTAGTCGGGCACTAATACTAGTATGGTAGAAATACTGTATTTCTCGTATAAAGAACAAACTAGTGTGATTCTACTATTCCACTACTTGAATTCATTTTTCCTAGTAATTCCAAAAGAAGATGAGCAACCACTATAATGTTTCTTGCCACGTGAAACATGTAAGACAATATTTCAAGTTATGCTAACATAATATTGCAAATCACTGATTCTCATTTCACCAAAATTTGCCTTTGTATAATTGTATGTGCTCCATATATTTTTTGTTATTTAATAGAATTAACCACGACTTCAACGTTGTCCACCTATCTATAAGATTATTATGTAGACTCTCTCCTGGTCATCAATATTATCTAGCAGCCTGAATTGGCCAAGTCTTTTAAATATAAAATTCATCAAAAGAAACTTCTAAATCAATAAAATACTAGTAATACAAATCCACCGTTGACCGTATTCAAAACCCTTGGTATTTGTCTCATTGATCAGCATTAATTCAAATGCAGAATTCAGCCATTGGATGTCCAATTTGCATCAGCATTAATTCAAATGCAGAATTCAGCCATTGGATGTCCAATTTGCATCTATGCTAAATTTCATATTCTAGACACTTATATTGACGTATATTTTTAAATTGATTCTTAATTTGTGATCTTTTAATTTAAAACTCTTATTATGACTGACTTCCTTCTTTAAATTAATAAAAGTAAGTAGGATTAACCTGTTTAGTTTTTTTTTTTTTTTGGTGTTGACTAGGAGTATCCCCTACCGACAGCTGGGGCAATCTCCTTCGGGATACTGAAGACAATTTGATGGGTTGACCCCTCCCAAATTTGGCCTTTTCATTCGCAAGAGTTAGGAATCGAACCCCTGACCACTTGTTTAAGAGATGAGAGCTCTTACCACTCAAATCAGCCAACTTTGGTAGGATTAACCTGTTTAGTGAACATCGGATTAATATTGGCAGAAATAAATTGTGAAAGCAGACTATAATTAGCAAAATTTGTTGACAGGTTTGACTAGCATATTCGATTAGCAAATTTTGGTAAAGCTGTATAGAATTACTTTTTCATATACGGACTTTCCTCTTTCACCTAGACTTTTTCATTACATTTTCATCTACTACCCTTCTTACCAAAAACCTTATCAAATTAATTCCTAATTCAACATTATTCCGCGACTTGCTCCATAAAAGTAAACAATGAATCTTGATTCGCAAATTATAGTAACTTACTTATTAGACAAATTTTTACATTCAAAAAGAAAAAATAATCAGAACATTGATCAATTAATCACTAAATAAATCAACTAACAAATCTAATCGATTAATTTGCGACTCAAGTACTTGAACCAGCGCCATTATCAACATATGAGCAATAATCATGATGATGTTATCAGAATTAACGTTTGTTCATGAATTCATTGTCATCATTATCATGTGAGCAACAATCATGACAATCTTTGTGGAAAATACAACATTTCGTCAAGTTTTTTCTTCATGAATTCAGTGTCGGATTTGTCTTCGCTCTATGTTATTTTTGTTAGATTCGCACACGGGCCTGGGCTGCGCCGGTCAAGGAGGAGAGAGTATCCACTTTACAAGCCCAAAGAGGTTCCATCTCAAAACCAATTGACAATGGGTGGTGTAGCCCATTGGGTTATAAGCTAGATCACTCTTCTCTAATTCTCCGATGTGGGAGACCTACATGTGATTCTTCACACACCCCCTCACATGTAAGGTCTCCTATTCGATCGATCGACAGGAACGTCATTCGTATTCGAACCTATTTCGAGGAGCGGGAACAACGTCGTTTTTCGAACCCGCTAAATTGTGGCCCAGTTTTTCGTCGGACGGGAACTTCGTCTCTTTTCGGACCCATCTTCGCCTCATAACGACCCAGGACTAAACCTTGGGCACTGATACCATGTTAGATTCGCACACGGGCCTAAGTTGCGCCCGTCGAGGAGGAGAGAGTGTCTACTCTACAAGCCCAAGGAGGTTATGTCCCAAAACCAATTGGCAGTGGGTGAAGTAGCCCCTTGGGTTATAAGTTAGATTACTCTTCTCTATTTCTCGGATGTGGGAGACCTACATGTAATTCTTCACAATTTTCTTGCTTGCTATTGAGAAGAGGAACTGCGATTTGCCGTTGTTGATGATTTGGGGATTGGGTCGTATCTAGGGTTAGAGTTTGGGTGATTGATGGCGAAGACGACCTAATTGTTGTCATTGTTGGTCGAACTAGGTAGCCGACTGATGTTTGTCGGTTAGAAGGTGGTGGTGGCCAATGGCCCACAGAATGGGGAGGGAAGGTGTGAGTAATTGGTAATGACAAGGGTAAAATCGTAAAAAAGCGTATGTAAAATAGTAAAATGCGTATGTGAAAAAACACAACCCTTTAGTAATTGGCAGATTTAAATTAGCTTATTATCTTGATCCTTCATAAACGGGCAATTAAGGATGTGAAAAAATTATTGACTCTAAAATGAAGGCTAGGTCATATTATTTTTCTTGACCTACTCATATAATATGGTAGGGGAAGCGACATATTGTAAAATAGTAGATTCGACCCCAATCTACTATTTCAATATGTTGTTTATCAGAACAGTACATTGATTGGTCATATATGCTAAAAGCCCCAAATATGTTATTTTTTTTTTTTGCAAATTTACGAAACACCCCCTTAATTAATAGGCTTAAATTGTACAATTGCGAAATTGTACAAACTAAGTGGGAAATTTTACAATTGGAAGTTTTAATCGACTAAATTGTAAGACTATGGAAACTTAAGGTTCTTCAATTAACAATGCTCTCATGTGTCTAGCTTGCTTTTGTCAAATAATGTTGAGAAAAATATACATTTTTATATATAGAGAGAAAACTCGCATACAAAAGTTAAGTTCGATTAATTGTTTCCACTGAAAATATTACAAAAAAAAAAAAAAAAAAAAGATGAGTTCATATAGTTGATGCTCCCACGCACCATTGTTCCACCAACTCTTTTATTTTATTTCTTTTCTTTTCTATATACATCGACCCTAGTTAGGTAACTTTACTCCCTCCATCACAACTAAGTTTTCGACATTTTTTTTACAAATTAAAGAATAATGAAATTGTTATTTAATCACTGTTAGTTTTAAAACAATCTAAAAAGAAAATGGGGCAATACAAATTGAATAGACTATAGAGGGAGAATTATGTAAGGAGTATGTATCTAAATCTCTTTTTTATTCATTTCAATGAATTAGATTATATACACAAAGTAATAATGATGAACTAGTAATTATAGACCCAAGTATACGAACTGCAGTTTCTTGCTTGTCTAGCTAGCTAGCAACTAAACATATATAATTAATCCTAATAATTACAAAAATTGTAATTAATTAGCAAGGCAAAGATCCAAGAATATGATTAGGAGCACAAGGAGAGTTCTTCCAAGCCTTGCCATGCAACTTCAAGATATCCCTTGCCTTCTCCTTAGTCTTAACATCACAATCAACTTGCAAAACCAAGCACAATTTCACCACCACACCTAGGTCCAACATTTGTTGCACTACACTCGAACTCCCCGAAAACTTGGCGATCGAATATAAAATCCTTACACCCTTCTCACTTGCAAAGTGTGAAACCCTAAGAATTTTCTTAGACACCACGGCTAAGCCTGCGCCATGGCTAAGCAAGTCGGCCCTACCCTCCGCACAGCCACATAGTTGGTCTAATACAGCGAATGCCATCTCCATTGCCCGCTTTTCCTTGGACTCAAGCAATAGGTCTACAAGTACGTGGACCGCACCAGCTTCGACTGCCCTAACACGGTTCCTTCCCCATGGACAAGCTAGAGCTAGAAACTTTAAACCGTTTTTAGTTGCCTTAGGGGATACCTCATCCTTTAACAATTGGACTACTTCAATAAAATGGTCAACCCTAAGAGCAACCACTTGCGTTGGTTCGGCCGCTTGTACAAGAACCTTGATAAACCCCATCGCGTATGCCCTAGAGTCGTAATTACTCTTTTGCATTATCTTCATTAACGACTCGAAAATCGCTCCATCCTTTTCAGCTAGGATAGTTTTTAGTACTCTTTCATCTGTTATTTGCAATTGAGCTAAGATACTTAATGCTTGAGCTCCATTGTTGTTGTCTTGGATGATTACACGGGCTAGAAACTCGATAGCTTGTGAAGTAGTTTCTAAGCAACGTTTGTTTGCACTACTTTCATTAGCAATGGACTTCAATTTCTCAATGGACTTTATAAGACGTTGAGGCGCGTTTGAGGCCGAAGCTTCTTGAACGAGTTTAAGAATTTGGACCTTTGAGACGGGTGGTTTCGGTGTAGGAAAACGCTCAACGCCATAGGGAGCATTGATAGTGCACCATGATTGAATGAGGCGCCTTAGGGTGTGGTTCGGTGTAAGGAAATTATCATGAGTTACATTAAGTGGTTGCTTGGTTACCGGACATGTATCATTATTGTTCGAAAACACCCACTTCTCGATGCTTTCACGGTCGTAAGTTATACCCGTTGAAACCGTAACCGGATCTCTCATGGTTTGTAAGGAGATTGGGCATAGGAAAAATGATGGTACATCAATTTCTTGGTGATCCATTTCTATTAAAATTTATTGGTTGACTTTTTAAGAATTTGTTGGAATCTAATTAAGGAATAATGAACCAAGTAATTAGCTTTGATTGTGTGTTGTGAATGAAGTTTATATAATGTTAAGAACTATGAAGGTTTAATTTGATGATATTTTTTGGAATGAAAAGGGGAGAAGACTTTGATGGTTATATATATGAGATGAGGAGAGAAATAATTCAAAGGGAGGAAAATGGTGAAGTCAAAACACGGAAAAAACAAGCAATATTTGAGAGATGAAGACTTTTCAAACTAATTGAAAGGCTCAAGGCAAAGGCAGTTGAATTAAGACTCCATATGTCACTCTAGACACTTTCTTTATTTCTACTAACCCACCTCCACATCTTCGAACCCACATTTTCATTTTACTTATTTTATTTTAATCTTCCTAAATCCCACTCACCACTAAATACCAAAAAAATATCATTTAAATATCACTTAAATTGGTCTCATTTTGGTGAATAGATCTCATTTTAGGTGTAGCAGACTGGCAGCCATGAAAAATTATATTGTGAATTAACTATTAGTTGATCTAATTAGAGTGTTAAATAGCGTCTCACCTAATACACGACACAAACTCGATATGGAGTTAGCGAGTTCAGGTTGAGACATTTTAACCCATTTATGTAATAGGTCGACACGAAAACAACTCGAAAGTAAAATGATTCGGGTTAGGATTAGGTTTTTATGACACAAATGGCCATACAAATAACAAGTTTATTTAAATAGGTAGAAATTAGGTTGTGTTGGCTTGTTAACCTGTTAACCCGTTTGCCCGGTTAACATATATGGGTCTATACTAAGCCAAAAATATCTAAACAAAATGTTGAATTCCTATATTTTTACTATGACTATCACCCGACATTTAAAAAATGAAGGATTTTTAAAAAAATATTGAGTTAGTTTTATTTTTTTTTATTTTTTATTTTTTATTTTTTCTCTTTTCTTTATTTACACTTTGGTTAAATCATCTTATATCGAAGAGGTTGAACATGTCAGTTGGGTTAAACGAATCATTTTGGGTCAAATAGGTTAATTCAGGTCACATGCATTAAATGGATTGAGTAAGATATATTGAGTTGTCAAAAAACAAATGAGTTACAAAAATCAGGTTGTGTTATATGAGTTATTAAATTTTCTGGGTTAGGTTGAGTTGTATGACATGTTTAAGTAAATGGGTCGGGTTGGGTTTGGGTTGCAGGTAGACACTCATTTGTATGCTGTGACACGAACCTGAACCCGATATGACACTGTCTTTGCATTGTCAGATCTCAACCCCTTTTCTTTCTGGTTAATTTCAACTCTATTCAGTTCAGTTCAGCTTCATTCAGTTCAGTTATGTTCAACTGAGTTCAGCCCATCTTTTCACAAATTAACTCCTACTTCAGCTTCATTCAATTCAATTTTGCTTCATTCAATTTCATTCAGTTTTATTCAACTCCTTTTTTGTCGAAAAGGACGAGCCTATGTGAAATTATAGTCTAATTATCGTAAATTCATAATATCTTATACAAAGTAACATTAAAGACCTTATTGGTTTTTTAGTAAAAAAAAATGACGTGTGTGTGATCCATTTTATTTGATCTTAGGAATTCAAGTTCTAAGTTCAATTTTATATCGCTAAAATCAATGGCAATGTGAGGAGCTCTTTGGGCAGTAGGATTGTCGGGTGGACATCTAGCCACTCTAGTTTTTATCCCTACTGCCTTGATTATTTCTTTCGACTGCTTGAATGCAAATGCCATCAACAACCATCTTCAACCTTGCAGTCGTCGTACTAAGATTATAATGAGTGGAGGGAACTATTGAGAAGCTCTCGATCAATTTGTGAAGATCTCATACGAGAGGAGGCGAGCAAATATGGTTGCTGATGTATTGACCAAATTTTCTCTTAGAGACACTAGCTCATGTCATGGGTTTTTTTTAGTTAGGCTACAACCCCGTACTTTGTTATGAATTTATGTACTACTCTTGGATTTTGTGTGAACTGAACCTCTTTCATAGATTCTGCAATATTATATTATTCAACTGACAAGTTTAATTTAACTCCAATGATCCCCTCATCAATTCAATAACCACCATTATCTTAATTGATTCGTTCTTTTTTTTCCCTATTAAATGAACTGAAAAATAAAATTAAAACCACATATCAAATTTGATGGGTTTTACATCACGCTGTACACATACAAAAAACAATCAATGCGTTTCAGTCAATAGAAATTAACAAAGTTTTGTCAAACGATGAACTAAATGAGTATTTAGTTTATTTATATGGAATGTGAATTAGTTAGGCATAATTATACTTGGTATAATTTAATGTGAATTAGCTAGGCATAAATTATACTCCGTATATTTAAACCCAAATCTGATTAATTTTGTTAGTTTGAGTTAGAAATACACCATATGTACAAACAGATGTCATCAATATGGTTTTCCATAAGTTGAATTAAAAGGCCGCACGTTAAAAACAGTACGCGTATGTATGTTTGTTTATGCTGAGGACATAAAACAAACATTTAACGTATTTTTCTTTTAGGTTACGTTGGTGATATCTCCGAAACAAAACATGACATGAAATTGTCAAATAAGACGAGTATTATGGCAAATAATTTAGCATAGTAACTGATCCAAAAATGCTTGACTCAAATGAAGATGACGAGGTTGTGTTAGATGTCAAGGAATTAGCTACAACGCACAACACTACAGCGCACGCAAAACGAGGCATTGATGCGTGTTACTTKGGMGTCAAGCAAARTGGAGTGTCGGTCTTGTTGGAGCTAAGAGGCGTGGCATAAATTTATTACATAGATATTTATTTCCTATTAATTATTTCCTAAATTTATTTATTAGTATTTCCTAATTACAGTTAGAATAAAACAAGACAATAATTGTTGTAGCTTTAGGAAAGTTGTGTCTAGGTAAGTTTCTATTTTGTTTCTTATTTACTTTAGGCGTGTGATGGAGTCGGTCCTAGAGGACTATCAATAGGGTTTTTGTATTGTTATTTTTATTCATTCAAGTATTGTTATCAGTGGCGGACCTAGAAATTTAGTGTTTGGGGGGCACTAAAATTTTTTAACGTGTTATTTACGCGCGTTTAAGATCAATATTTTTATATTTTAATGTTTTTTTTCCTAAATTAGTATTATATATAAGTAAAAGAATGAAAAAATAATGGTTCTATTGATATATTTTCTCAAAAAATAATATTTTCTATAAAATACTTTAAATTTTAAACATATGTAAAAATAATATCTCTTTTGTAGAAGGATAATGATACGGCGGCGGCCGTATCATTATCTTTTATAGAATATAATATACTTTAGTACTTAATACATAAGCAAATGTAAGTGGTTCAATGGTTTAGAATTTGACAAGTYAATTRAAGGTYGGAGGTTCAAATCGCATATCAAGCAAATTTTTTAAATATATTTGACAAATAGCCAACAAATTACATGGGCTAAGGCCCAAAAAAATTTATCTAACATGTGTAGCTACCAAGAATCGAACCACATACCTTCTAGAAAGTAATTCATACATCTGCCAACTGTGCCATGATAACTTTGTGTCTATATTAAATACCTACAAAAATTTATTTCTGAAACTTCACGGGGGGCACCTGCCCCACCGGGCCCCCCCTTGGGTCCGCCACTGATTGTTATCTCGGTTCGACGCGTTTTCGATCCAAAAACAGGTTATAGTTTGACGAGATCGAACTTTAACTCGATCAAAGAACAATAGGTCTTGCGAATTGGTCACCATTGTTCAAGTTATAGGTCTAACTTGAGCAAATATCTCATTATTTCGAGATCTTACCAGATTTTGAAGTAAATATCTCTTTTTCATAATTTTTCATTATTGTGTCCGTTCTCTCTTAAACCACTTCCGCGCAATTTTTGTATCAGTAACACATGGGGATGAAGTGCATGCATGAAGCAAGTAGTGTAGCATAATACTTGACCAAACTAGAAAGATTGGTAAGTTACGTAGGACTAAGCCGCAAATAGCATGCATAGTAAGATTGAGTAAGATGCGGCGTTCTTAGTTTTGACTTTGTATTTGTCAAATACTCCTCCATTTATTAGGATTACGAAGAGAGTGATGAAAAATAAAAGAGCTCGTGGTGTAAAAGAAGGAGACTTAGGATGAGTGCAGGTGCCGACATAATTGATAGATGATTGGTGGAATCAAATTAAATGAATCTTCTTGGTGGCTGCTGCGTGCTGTACGTTTTGCAATGTTTCCAGCCTGCCCAATACCAATACCAATACCAATCCCAATCCAACCCCTTATTATTTGTCGTGCGCTTCCTACCTTTGACTAACCAAAGTCCCCACATCCACAACTTCATAACCCTATTCTTCGTCGGTCCCTACCCCCTTGGCCCCCACCACAAAAGTCTAATACGGAGTAATAATTATATTGAACATCCTACAAAATTAATACTCTCCATCACGGTTATTTGTTTATCAATTTTATAAACAAAATTAATATCAAATTTTCTATAAATAAAATTCATTTTCAATCTTTTCAAAAATGAAAGACCATTTGTAAACCAAATATTGCCACATTTTCTGTAACTAAATTGCGATTTTCAAAAAAGGCTTTAAAAAAAAGAGAACAAAAATCAAAACGAAATAAACGTTTTCAAAAAAAAAAAAAAAAATCTTCCACAAAAAAAAAAGTGTAAATATGTAAATTCAATAGGCTGAATAAGAGTCAAAATTCAAACCGAATCATTTCCTAGTCAAAACTCTGTCGGGTTATAAACTCACCTTCCCTTATATTTTGGGTCCTTCAAGTTCGAGTCAAGTCCAAAGGAGTTACGCCATCATTTTGGATCCCTTCATCCCAAGTCAGTTAGGATCTTAACATTCCCGACACCTCGACTCACACACTCGAGACTAACACACCGAGTCTGTAACACCCCCATACTCCAAGGTGTCTTACCAAGGCCAGGCATAGAGGTGCCACTATCTCGGTTTCCCGAGGCAATGATAATCAAATAGACAATAAAGAAACATATTTAAATAAAGAATTCAACCGATTACAACTGCCTAACCAAACTGTCTCAAACAAAAGTACAACAACTTAAAAAGTCTAACAACGACTTCAAGACTGAACTCAGCGGAAGACTTCTAGACTCGTGGTGATTTCTCAGTCATCCCATGCGCATGCGTAACAACCTGCTCAACAACTGCTCACCATCCCCGCATGGATCATCACAGATTACAAACACAAAAATGGGGTCAGTTACTGATAACACAAACCAACATAGCAACACAGCACAAGCCACACCACACCAACTCCACCAACTCCACCTCCATTCCATATCACTGACTACACACCCAAGGTGTGTAGCCCTGCCAGTGGGAGACCGCAACCGTTCCCACCTAAGCCCCGCTCATCGCAACGAGCGAAAATCCAAGTTTATTAATGTGCACATCTCCTCCCGTGGCGGGTTCCACGGAGGGCGAATCAAGGGCGTGAAGCCACTCCCGCAAGTGACTCTACTCAGCCGAGGACGCACCTCGCAACACACCAGTACCACACCTCCATCACACCACAGCATACAAACAAACATCCACATCCATACATATAGCAAACATCACAGACAAGCCAAACATACTATATCAGCAACCGAGTAGGGAAACCCTACCTGTAAGGCAATCACCACGAAGTACAATCACGTTCAGAACCGCTCTTCTACGAATTCTYCTCCTATACAAGCACATAATCACAATTACAAATAATACTACCAAAACCCCCGATTTTCCTCCAAAACCCCCAAATTAGGGTTTAATCAAAGTACACTAAATGATATGAAATTGGTACTCAAGACTTACCCACAAGACGACGATCATAATGATGCAAAGATATTCAGAAACCGACGACTTTAGCCTTGAGATTTGTTAATAACACGATGAAGACAAGTCTACGCTTTCTCTTGTTTGATGAAAGGTTTT